>CAUYQG010125226.1:0-10573 GCA_963574415.1 Tarsius wallacei | reverse complement strand
GCCGGAGCCCAGCAGGTCGAGGCTGCGGTGGCCGGAAGCGGCCACTGCACTCCAGTCTGGGCGACAGTGAGACTCCAACTCAAAAAAAAAAAAAAAAGAAAAAAAAGAAAATCATGGTGGTTTTTCATATAAATGAGCTCTTTTAATAGTATTTCTAAGAAAATGTATGTACTCTGGTTACGTGTGTGTGTGTGTTTTATTAATTGGTAAAGGTAAGACCTGGTTTCAGGCATTTTGTACGAGAGGGACCCCCAAAAATTCGGAATTATCTTTTGGAGGGCAGGCCCCTTGTAGTACACTCAAAATTTGTTCCTCTGGATCACTCAACCAAAGTTTTTATATAGAAGTTTTGAGAAGGTTACATCATGATTTGTGGAAGAAACGTCCAAAGTTGTGGCAAACGGGTGACTGGTTCTTCCACCATGACAATGCATCTGCTCACATAGTGCTGAGTGTTCAGGAATTTTTGACCAAAAACGGCGTGACTCCTGTGCCCCACCCTCCCTATTCACCTGATCTTGCCTTTTCTGAGCGACTTTTTGTTTCCCTGGATGAAAAAAGTATTCAAAGGGAAACATTTTGCTGATGTGGAAGAGGTGAAACAAAAAACAGCAGAAGCACTTAAAAGACATCAAAATTGGCAAGTTCCAAAACTGTTTTGAGCAGTGGAAAATGATCTCGATAGGTATATCGCCTCAAACAGAGGGTACTTTGAAGGTAACTGAAGTATAAGCATGTAGGAGTAAATTTTTTCTAAATTAATTTTGGTTCTTTTGGGCCCTGTCTCACATAATGTAGAAAAAAAATAAGCTGGACACTTGAATTTAAGGTCAAGGACATATGTAATAATACAGGAATGATTATACAGATGATTGTCATGAAATGTGTTATCTCGAGTGACTGGTAAGAGTATAGCATGAGTTGATAGCACCAGCTGGTCTTGTCAGAGGATAGGCTTGGGTCACGTCTTGGTCTGTTTAGGGTTCCATAACAAAGTACCATGGTTCATAACAGACGTATTGTTTCCTCACTGTTCTGGAGGCTGGAAGTCCAAGATCAGGGCACCAGCATGGTTGGGATCTGGTAAGGTCTTTGTCTGGGTTGCAGAGTGCTGTCCTCCCATTGTGTCCTCACATGGTAAAAAGAGGCTGAGAGAGCTCTGGCTCTCTAGGGGGTCCCTCTTAAAGGGGCATTAGTCCCATTCACGAGGGCTCTGCGTTAATGACCTAGTCACTGCCCAAAGACCCTGCCTCCCAGTGCCATCACATCGGGGATTGGGATTTCAGCCTGCTGCCCATCACAGGTCAGGTGTGTGTTCCTTGTTGCTTTGATTTCATCCCATAGGAACAGAGTGGTGCTATGGGGTCCATCCCAGGAGATTAAGCTCTTGTGGGTTCCTGGTGGTATATTGACTCTGGGATAAACTTTCAGAGGGTGGTGATGATACTGCAACATTTCTCTCTTTTTTAGATATCTAGGCATAGAATATTAGAGTGATGGCTGTTTTTTATTGCTTCTTCTTTGATGCTGTTGTTCCTTTTTATTGTTTAAATTTAGAAATCTAAATAATTTTTATATCTTTCTAACCAAGGAAGGAGACCACTATATTGTTTATAGTTGTTCCTTCTGAGATTTCTAGTTAGCTTTTTCTAAGGGAAGGTCTTTCATTAGAGATTTTTTTTACCTTAAATACTCAATGATAGAAAGAACAAGGTCTTGAGTAAATTTTAAAATTTTCTTAAAATTCATTGCAGATAAAAGGGCTTGTGTAAGAAAGCTTTATTTTCCATGAAAATATGTGACTTTAGAAACAATAAAATTAATGAATATTCCAAAATGTATATCAGTACCTATAACAGTTAGCTATTTGGAAGCTTTCTCTTTAGCAGATTATTGTTTTTAAGCAACTTAGCAATCCTAACCTTGTACATAATGTATGTCTTCAAGATAATGTATTAGTGTGTTTGACATACCCTACTGTTTCTATATACTTTTGGGGCGGAGGGGCAGATTTAAGGCTTATGAGGAGACACCCAAGTGCTTGAAGTCAGTTAGAACATGATGCTATGAATTCATCTGGGAAGTGAATTTCTGAGGCTGACTTGGAGAGCAGAGCCTCTCTTCCAGGGGGTCCCACTTCTCCCATTTTGCAGTTATTTCAGTGTAGTCTCCATTTCTCAGTGGCCTCATAAAATGGGGGTGGCACTGACTATGTCAGAAAACCCCAGACGTACTCTTGGGCAGGGCTGGAGTGGGACCTGTTTTAAGATAAGTCCTCCCTTTGGCATTTCAGGTGCAGTGTCCCTGTAGCCAGCACTTTCCAGCTCCCTTCTTGCCAGCCACCTCTGGTGGTCCCTTGTCAGTCCTGAGAGCCAGTGGAGATTGCTGAGGGCTCCCCAAGAGTAGACCCGGCCTTCAGGAGTCTACTTTGTGTGCTCCTGAGGAAGGTCAGGTGAGGTCAGGACACATCTTCAGGGAGCTGCTCAGGATGCAAGCAAGGCTCATTTGGAATGTCGCTGGACAGGGCATGGAAGAAGTGATCCGTGACCCTCCACCCAGTTGAAGTTAAGCTGGGGGAGACTGTGATGTCCACGTCTGATCGAGTAACTGGGAAGTAGCGGTTAGACATGAGTTGAACCACTTTAGGCCCAGAGTTAGGAAAGAACTATAGCAGCAGAGCAGGCTTTCGAGAGGAGCATAGTCATTTGATTTTCCATTTTTAAGACATTTTCTATCACAATCTTCATTAGTTGGTAATGAGTTAGTTGATTTTTAAAGGTTTATGTTTTATGGTAAAATGTCATTTTATTCTCATGCTCAGATACCAAGGTATAAAGGACAAGGTAAGAAGAAGACAAGCGGGCAGAAGTCTGGTGACAAGGTAACATGCATGAGGGCAGAGGAGAAAAGCAGCCTGTGGCGTGGCCCTCGTCCTGGGGCCTCCGTGGGGGGCTCCTGTCAGCCGGGACCCTCAGCTTTCCTGAAGTGTCACTTGCACTTATCTGTAATCAGAGCTTGAGAGAGTGATGGTGGCATAAAACAGTCATTTGTCAGTTTCATCCAGGTGAAAATCGTAATTGTCATGTTTTCAAACTGGGCTCTCATTTTTACTTTGAAAATTCTGTTTTGTTGGCAATAAAGTTGAAAATATTTATTTTCCTTTTGAATGGATGATTATATACATATTATTAACATTATGATTTTTATCTGAGGAAAATAGAACATCTAACTACTTTTTAGATAAATTTCCATTGATAATCAAAAGCTACACTAACTTCCTCCACGGCATTTATGTGTTCTGCCGCTTTTCAGGCTATTACACCATCCTGACCTGTTTTCAGGGCCCGTCCACACTGCCGGGGCCGGTGCTGCAGAGATCAGGGCCGTGGCTGCTTTTTCTTCCTCCCCTAAAGATCACACAATTTGACTAATCCAAGTAGATTAGCTGCTTATAAAATTTAAATATTAGAGGTCTTAGAAACATCAGTACAGTTTTTATATCTGTTTTGGGTAAGACAAGATAGATTAACTTCAGTTCTATGAGATTCATTTGTCCTGTGATGAACCTTGGTTTGTGTATAGGTTTTTTCAGTAAGTTAAAAACCTTCAAAATTAAAGCTTTTTAAAAGTTTAATTTACTGTGTTAGCTGGCTTTAGTTCTGGTGGTTTCAAAGGTTAGTTTCTTTTATTATATTCTTTTTTTGTCACTCTGTTTTTTATGCATTATTAAATGAGAAGATGTTTTAAAATTATTATTTAACAAGTATTTTTTGAACATTGACATAGTGAAAGTCATTGTGTATTAAATGCTGTGGGTAAGACATATTTAATTAACATAGTCCTCACTTAAGTTTGATATAAAACTGTGTTTCTTACAGATTCATTGAATCTTTTTCTGGGCTTTTCTTTTTTAAAGTTAAAAGCCTGTTTTATAGTTTTAAGTTATTATAATCTTATTGGTGTTGTGGGTTTTAAGCAGGTTAAAACATCTTGGAGGAGTTTATACATAGAACCAAAGTATGCTGAGAGACAGGGTTTTTACTTTGTGTAATGCTATATGATAGTGGTGGACCTAGCCTTTTTTTTTCTTTTTTTTGAGTTGGAGTCTCACTCTGTCACCCAGACTGGGGTGCAGTGGCACAGTTACGGTTCACCACAGCCTTGACCTTAGGTGATCCTTCCCCCTCAGCCTCCTTGGTAGCTGGAACTGTGTTGCCCAGGCTGGACCCAGCCAGTAGCTTTCACTGCACTTTGGGTAGGGCCTCGTGTGCCCCTGACTTGAGTGGGGATTGAAGAACGTGGAGGGGTCCACATCCCAGAGTTTAGTTCGTAGGTCAGACTCCCTCCCTTGCATCACTGTCTCCTCCGCTCAGATGCTCCTCAGCACACTGAGCCCTCGGTTTCCCCCGCCCTTCAGTCCTACTTCTGAATTCCTCTGCAGGAAGCCAGGTTGCATCCCCGTTGCCTCCTCCCAGCCCTGCACAGAGAGACTTTGCCTTTCCGCCTTGCCTTCTGCATGCGGTACATTCCCAGCACCCTGTTGTTCTTAACACTTAATAATGCAGATGCCAAGTGCATGTGGCAGTTGAGGTTGTGCACGGCAAAACACCCGGGAGCCATTCCAGTGGTGGGTGAGCGACATTTCCCAAGGTGTGCGGAGCCATCGTGGCAGCCCCGTCCCCCGTCCTACAGCTGTGAATGGGGCATGCAGTGCAGGAGGGCCCAGGGTCACAGAGCTCTAGAGCACACATCCTGGAGTGTTGATGTGTCCTGTTTCCTTGGAATGCAGAAAGGGATGAGTATTAGTGACTCATTCAGTAACCCTTGGCAGCTTCTTCTGGGAAGCTGTATTCATATTGGAAATAAACTTTTTTTTTTTTTGAGTTGGGGTCTCATTCTGTCGCCCAGGATGGAGTACAATAGCACAATCACAGCTTACCGCAGTCTCCAACTCCTATGCTCAAGCAGTCTTCTCTCCTCAGCCTCCCAAGTAGCTGGGGCTACAGTTGCACGCTACCTTATTTTTTTGAGAGACAAGGTCTTACACTGTTGCCTGGGCTCAAGCAATCCTTTTACCTTGGCCTCCCACCGTGCCCAGTTGGAAATAAACTTTTAAGTCATTCATGTATATAAATGATTTTTAAGGTTTTGAACTAATTTGACTTGGGTAAAATGAAAAGTTATTGTTTCTGTTATTGTTGAGAGACTAAAATAAAATAAAGGCTAAAGTAAAGATAGAACATTTGGAATACAAGGAAGATAAATATTAAGTGAGAGAGCTTTTTTTAAATAAGTTAAAATTTATACACACACACACACACATACTTTCACAGCATTGTCTGTGATAATTTATCGTATACCATTTTGTAATGCCAGACATTTTCCCAGTTGTCTGAAAAAGCAAACATATTAAAAAATAACTTAGATTTTTACTATTTAGCTGGAAAAGTTGCGTAAGATATTAGATTTTTTTTTGCTTGTTTTTTGGGTTTTTTTTTTTGAGTTGAACTCTCACTCTGTTGCCCAGGCTGGAGTACAGTGGCACGCTCACGGCCACTGCAGCCTCTACTTGCTGGGCTCAGGCAATCCTTCTGCCTCAGCCTTCCAAGTAGCTGGAACTACAGGCATGTGCTCAGCTGTGCAGAGTCCTCTTGAAGTCTTACTGCAGAGCAAGAAGATCATGGTTCTGTTGTGCATCTCTAGGAATGACAGATCGTTTACACAAATGGTAGGCTTAGAGTTTCTCTAGAAACACTGAATTTTTAGAAAGAAAGGTTTGTTTCATGGTTCTAGGAATTCTACAGAATTTACTTTTTTTAGATAAATTTTTAAAATACATGTGTTTGTTACAGCTATAATAACGTTACTTCTCTAAATAATTTGTTAGTAAATCTACCAAAACTGCCTTTGATGGGTTGGGGGAGGAAAGGAAGGGGATAGAGGATCGAGTGGTGAAGAGGATTAAATATGATGGCTTGCAGATCTGCAGGTTCTGCATCTGATGGTTCAGCCATTTGCAGATCGAAAAGATTTTAAAAAATTAAAAAAACAATGTACTGTTAACACCTGTTTCCATAGCGTTCACATGGTATTATGCATTATAGGTAGCCTAGAGATGATTTAAGGTATATGGGATGGTGTGTGTAGGCTATATGCACGTACTGCACCATTTTATATCAGGGACTTGAGCATCCTTGGGTTTGGTATCCATGGTATCCTAGATACTGAGGAATAGTTGTATTGCATGAGTCTTGGATACTTTTGCACAACTGGAGTATTTCATTGACTTTGCTGTTTCTCCTACTATGAGTGATGCCGATCAAGCTTTAGTTTGGATAAACAAAACTCTTTTCCAGGTTCTTAAGACATTCTAGTAATAATTCAGTTTTTGACTACTGGAAAATTAGTAGTGTTTTTCACTGTGAGACAGCTCTAATGCTAATTTTCTGTTAATCTAGAAATGATCGAATTCTTGATTATTAAGTATACTTTTGGAAAATTACTGTTTGTTTTACAACTTGACTGTAATTTGCCATAGACCTTACTATTTGTCTTGAGCTCTGTCCAAGAGAGTTTAAATGACTGTTTTAGTGCTGTGCGCTAGGCCCCTCACAAAAAAGACAGATCTTAAGTTTTAGTTTTTGGCCGGCATGGTGGCTCACACCTGTAATCACAACACTGTGGGAGGCAGAGGCAAGAGAATTGCCACTCAGCCCAGGAGTTCAAGGCCAACCTAGGCAACTTGGTGAGACCTTGTCTCTACAATAAATCAAGAAATTAGCTAGGCATGGTGGCACATGCCTGTAGTTCCAGCTACTTGGAAGGCTGAGACGGAAGGATCGCCTGAGCCCAGCAGGTCGAGGCTGCAGTAACTGTGGGCATAGCATGCCACTGCACTCCAGCCTGGGCAACAGAGTGAGACTCTGACTTAAAAAAAATTTTTTTTTTTTTAATTTTAGCTTTTTACTGTAAATAACTTTGTTTCCTAGGGCTGCCATAATAAGGTACCACAAATTGGATGGCTTAAAACAACAGAAATCTGTCTCACAGTTCTGGAGACTTAGAAGTTTGAAATGAAGGGCCAGGGTTCCTCTCCTCGCTTCTGGTGGTGCTAGCCGTGCTGGGTGTTCCTTGCTTGTGGGTGGATCACTGTAGTCTCTGCCTCTGTCTTCACATGGCGTTCTCCCTGTGCCTCTTCCCCTTCTAAGGACATGAGGCATACTGCATTAGGGCTTGGACACACCCTACTCCAGTATGGCCTCATCTTAACTAAATACATCTGCAAGAACACTGTATTCAAGTAACATCACACTTTGCCGGGAGTTAGGGCTCCAGTGTATCTCTTGTGGGACACAGTTTAACCCCTTACAACTCCTGAGGTGTCTAGGGAATGAATTCTAAGGCATTGCCATGAGATTTTTATTTTTAAGTCACACTTCTTGGTTTTAAATTATACCTAACCTTGTTTAGCTTCCTTCTGGATCTTAACTTCAGTTTGACCAAATTTGAGTGATAGAAGATTCAAGCAATTTATAGGGTTATGTATGTAACATAAAGGTTTGTCCCAAGCCATAATAAGGTTTTCTAGACATGTGTATACAGGTGGTCCCTGGCTTCACTACTTTTTGACTTTATGATGGTGCAAAAGCAATAAGCCTTCAGGAGAAATCGTACTTCAGATTTTGCATTTTGACCTTTTCCCGACTAGTAAAAGGGTGTGACTCTCGATGCAGCCACATGGTTTGAGAGGGTGTATGGTTGGTGCTCCACAGGGGACTTAGGTGCTGCCAGCATTTTTTGGATATTGTGTTTTGTGTTTTAGCATCCCATCACACCTACGACTTGCTCCTTTTCAGCTTTACAATGTTTTCAGTTTGTAGTGAGTTTGGCAGACGTACCCCATTATAAGTTGAGCATCTGCAGACATACATCCCTCTGGACTTCCTCCATTGAAGTCGCTCTGGAGGTTTTACATTTGTTTTAATCTCTGCAGAATGTTTTGATAACAAATCTTTCTCCTCTTAGTGTGGATTTTTTTAATAGTGAAAGCTATTTGGAATTAAGTTTAGGGAACTCATAAATAGCCTGGTTGGCTAATCGTCTTCTGGTAAAAAAAATGAGCCATAGTTTTTTTTTTAATTTTATTTTTATTTTAAAGATGTAGGGTACAACTCGGGATTAGGTACATAAGTGGTCATCGTTCAGGTGAAGTTTGGGTCTCCCTTTGGTCCCTACTTTGCCTGTTTAGGATCAGGTACCCTTAGATGTTGTGTGCCCCCCACCCTCAGCAATGTTCCACTACTACCAGTTCCTTTCTTTTAGTATTATGGAGAATGTTCAGGGTCTGCTTATGAATGAGAACATGTGGTACTCAGTTCTTTGTTTCTGTGATAGATCACTGAGTATAATAGACTCTAAATCCATCCAAGTTGCTACGAATTCTATAATTTTGTCCTTCTTTATGGCTGCATACTATTCCATCATGTATATATACCACATTTTTTAATCCAGTCCACTTTCAGTGGCAGCACGGTTGGTTCCATGTTTTTGCTATTGTGAATGGTGATGCAATAAACATGTATGTGCAATTATCTTTTTTGTAGAATGATTTGAGTCTTTGGGTATATTCCCAGAAGGGGAATTGCTGGGTCGTATGGAAGGTTGGTTTTTATATCTTTTAGAAATTGCCACACTGTTTTTCACAGAGGTTGTACTGATTTACTCTCCCACCAGCAGTGTAGAAGTGTTCCCTTTTTCCCCCATCCTCTCCAGTATCAGTTGTTTTTTGAGTTGTTAATAATGGCCATCCTGATTGGAGTTAGGTGGTATCTCAGTGTGGTTTTGATTTGCATTTCTTTGATGATTAGAGAGGGTGAGCATTTTTTCATGTACCTGTTGGCTGTTCATATGTCTTCTTTTGAGAAGTGTCTATTCATATCTTTTGCCCACTTTTTAATAGGACTGTTTGTAAAAAATGAGCCATAGTTCTAAAGTAGTGACATGTTTCTATGTGCTTTAGAGCTTGATTAGAAGGTAGTTCCAAAGCAGACTGTTTGAAGGTTTATTTTTTTACTCCATAAATGCATAGAACTACATTTTTAAAACAAAATAATTATTACGTTTAAAAATGTGTTGTGTAACATAATGTCCTTCTCCATAAAACTTGTCTTCTTGAAGCTTATCCTTCTGTCCACAGCAGAAACATTCTAAAACCAGTCAAAATCTAATGATGGATACACACTAGTTACTAAGTTCAGCTATTGGATAGTCCATTCCGTGGACTTGAGTTATGTCAGCCTTGTGAATTCCTGAGCAAGAAAGACTGTTGGAGTAACTACTGTTTCTTGCAGTGTTGCTTCACATGTACATTTCTGTGTATTTTGTGTCTGTTACCCTTTCTTAGGGGTGTGTTGAAGGAGAGACTCTATCACTACCTCAGTCTGTAACTCTAAATGTGTTTATTTTTATTTTTTTTGAGACGGAGTCTCTGTCTCCCAGATTGGAGTGGAGTGACACACTCACGGCCACCTCAGCATCGACCTGCTGGGCTCAGGTGATCCTTCCACCTCAGCCTTCCAAGTAACTGGAACCACAGGCATGTGCCACCACGCCCAGCTGATTTTTTGGTTTATTGTAGAGATGAGGTCTCACCAAGTTGCCCAGGCTGGTCTCGAACCCGTGGGCTGAGGCAGTCCTCTCGCCTCTACCTCCCAAAATACTGGGATTACAGGTGTGAGTGGTCACGCCTGACCTGTAAATGTGTTTAAATGTTACAAGACATCTGGGTGTTTATTTCCTCTATATGCATATCCCTTTAAAAGATATGAGTCAATTATTACAACATTTATAAGTCAGAAATTACAACTGGTGTGAATCTAACAGAAGTACACAAGTACTTCTCAATATTTGATAATATCAGGGGAAATGTCAGGAAAATTATTAGGGAGTTTTAAAAAGTTTCTGCTTTGAAAATATTTTGTGTTGTCTAAAAGGATTACTTGGTATTTATTTTTTCAGATGTTTCTTTTTATAGTAATTAATTTATCTGTATTAATAACATGGATGCTCTTTGCAGGGCCCTGGAATTTCAGCTAGCATATTCCAAGACATGCGCAGTGCATTCAGTCTGGACACACATTTAAAGTGAAACAGTCCCTTGCAAGCATCCTGCTCAGTGGTGTCTAGCCCACACTTGTATCCCCGTGCTTCAGCATTTACTGCTGTCTCTTTCCCAACTCCCTTCTTTCTTAACTACTAGTTGTAATTTGATTTGAAAAATAGTAATCTAGTTCAGTGCTTGAGGAAACTCATGCCTACAAAAATTAATTTCCTTAAGATTAGGCAGCCGGGCACAGTGACTCACATCTGTAATCCCAGCTACTTGGGAGGCTAAGGCAAAACATCACTAGAGCCAGAGTTTGAGACCAGCCTGGGCAACATAGCGAGACCCTGTCTCTAAAAAAAAAGAAAAAAACGTGGTTAGTAGTTGAGCGTGGACGGCTGCCTAATCTTAAGGAAATTAATTTTTGTAGGCATGAGTTTCCTCAAGCACTGAACTAGATTACTATTTTTC
>CAUYQG010125223.1:0-14246 GCA_963574415.1 Tarsius wallacei | reverse complement strand
GAAGCGTCTCTTCCAAAGAGGGTCTATTTCCTGGGAGAGAAGAAAGGGGGAAGTGGAAGGAGTGAAACTCCAACTCAAAAAAAAAAAAGTTGCCTTTTTAGGGCCTGAAATCTGGTGTGGAGATTGTAACTGCATATTTTCAGCACTTCCCAACAGCTGAAAAGTCGGTTTAACTCCCTGGAGGTCTACCTGCTCCCACCTCTCATGTCCCATCTCACATCCCCTCAGCCACCTGGGCTCCTGCCACGGCTGCGGCTGTCAGCTCCACATAGGCACAAGTCCCCGGCAGGCCCCTGGATTCTTCTCCTTCACCTTCAGGAAGCCGTGTGGCCCTCAAGAATGTGTGACCTTGAAGCACGTGACGATCACACTGCTGGGGCTACCCTTTCCTACAGGAATGGGGCCAGTGGGCATGTGCTCTCTTGACCCCGGGGTGGATAATTCTAAGGCACACGCTATCCGTCTCCTCAGCAGGTGCTATGGTTTGGAGATGGCTTGTCCCCAATGAAACTCATGTAGAGTTCTGGACCCCAGCATGGTGGCGTTGGGAGGTGGAGCCCAGAAGAAGGTGTTTAGGTCATGGGGACAGAGCCCTCATGAGTGGCTTGGGACCAGCGTCTCTCCAGAGTGAGTGTTTGGTGTTGTGGGGATGTATTCGTTCCCATGGCAGTGGGTTGTCTAATACATATAAGCATGGTACAAGCCTCCAGGGTGCTCTGCATGGTGGGCGTCACCCCATTTTACAGGTGAGGAAAGTGAGGCTCTGAGATGACAAATCATTAGGCCAACTCACACAATTGGTTTCCAGGTCTAGTCTGGCTCCAACGTGAGCTGCTCCCACAGCTGGCCCCAGTGACAGCAGCCACAGCTTGGAAACAGCCACTGGCCCATTTGTCCAGAAGGAGTATCTGTTTCTGCTGGGCAGGGGCATTGTTCCTTTTCCCCCAGGAATCTCCCTGTGATGAGCCAGGTGGGACCTTCGGTGAGCTAGACTCACCTGCGAGCTCCCTGGCCTGGTGTAGGGCTCTCAGCCCCATCAGTGACCCGATCCCCTTTCATCTTTCTGCCCGGAACACAAAGGGGAACAGCATAGGCACAGCCTTGGGACTGCATCTGCAGGAAAGATAGATAAGAAACTGGACAATTATATCACAGCTTGGATAGTCAAGGAGGACTTCTTGGAAGAAGGTGAAACCCCCAAGCTGGAATCTTGGGATTGATGGGAACTAGCCAGGCTAAGGAGCGCAAGGGACCACCAGACAGCTGGGGTAAATCCAGAGGGGAAGCACAGGGACACCAGGCAGCGGAGGCACTTGGGTTGTCTGGAGTGTAGACTCCACAAAGAGAGAGAGTGGGCTGGAGGGCTGGTGAGGTGGGCTCGTGTACCCACATCATTGACCTCTGAGAGCACAGGGCAGGCTCGGGCCTCGCTCACGGCAATCATATTAGAGGCAAGACCCTTCCAGGGGTGTTTCGCTGCTTCTCCCTGGTGACAGTCTCATTTTAGCTGGTCTCCACGTCTTCCCCCAAACAGAGGAGAAAGCGGTATTGCCCTGTTTTACAAAGTGGAAATGGAGACCCCATGCAAAGGGGCAACTTGCCAGAGGCCCAAGGGAGACCTCTAATGATGCCGGGTGTGCAGGACAGACCCCACGTTGGTGACAGGTGGATCATGGCCCCACTAGCAAGGGAAGGATGAGAGCACGGTAAAACCCCGCCAGGAGTTACGCGACCACTCGGTGGGTGTCCTGGGAGGTGAACAGGCAAGCTGGAAGAAGGGCTGTGGCCTCTCCCAGAATAAAACCACGAGAAGAGGTCACTAAACGGCATTGCTGAGGAAGAAGTTGACGTCCAAGAGAGAACTGGGCTGGGAGTCCCATCTCCAGCTCTGTCATCATCTCTGTGTGACCTCAAACAAGTGATTAAGCATTTACACTACGTTCCCACCTGTAAAATGGGTCCAATAAGCCGGGCTCGGTGGCTCAGCCTGTAATCCCTCGCTTGGGGAGGCTGAGGTGAGTGGATTGCCCGAGCCCGCGGGTTCGAGACCCGCCTGGGCAACGTGGTGAGACCTCATCTCTACGATAAATTTTAAAAAATTAGCCGGGCGTGGTAGCGCGCGGCTGTAGTTCCAGCTACTTGGAAGGCTGAGGCGGAAGGATCGCCGGAGCCCAGCAGGTCGAGGCTGCGGTGGCCGGGAGCGGCCACTGCACTCCATTCTGGATGACAGAGTGAGACTTCAACTCAAAACAAAACAAACAAAAAAAACAAAAAAACAAAAAAAAGAGGGAAATCCTTGATTTGCAACAACATAGATAAATCTGGAAGGCATTATGATAAGTGAAATAACACAGACAAAGAAAAAAAAAATGCTACATGATCTCACCTATATGTGGAATCTTAAAAAAAAAAAAAAAATCTTACACATAGAGAGAGTAGAGGAATATTACCAGAATGTAAAGGTAGGGGAAGGGAACAGTAGATATAGGTCAAAGGGTACAAAGTTTCAGTTACACAGGATGAATAAATCTAGATCTAATGCACAGTACGAGGACTATAGTTAATCATATTTTTAGTTTTCTGGAAATTTGCTAGGAGAGTACATTTTAGGTGCTATTACCACTCAAAAAGGTAACTATATGAAACAATGCATATGTTAATTTGCTTGACTGTAGTAATCATTTCACTATGTATATATATATATTAAAACATAATAGTGAATACCTTAAATATATACAATAAAAAAATTTTAAAATCCTGGTGCAAATACTTTATACTTAAGTTTTCTGGGAGTATCTGATTAGCTTTCTAATAATTATACCTCATGTGCATTTTGATAGATTTTTGAAAATTTAGAGTATTTAAGAGACTAATATATTCAAAGGATCCTAATCAAAGACTTAAAAGTAATTAAGTTTGCAATCAACACTTAAATGTTTTGGGAAATTTAATCTGTTTAGTGCATAAATTTGATTTATTAGTTTGTGTACATGCTGTGTAAATACTCGATAAAATGTTATTAATATTTAAATAAATTCTGGCTTCATATGATTAAGAAATTGGAAAATAAACTAATTATAAATAATAGCATTTATTCCTCTTTTTCTGCATAGAAATTATTTGGATGCAAATTAATCTCATAATGATAATGTGTCATATCTTTCCCCTAGTCATTTTCTGTAAAATGGCTATTTTTGGCCCTTAATTTCTCCATAAGAATTTCAGAATTAACTTACTAAATTGTGAGAAAGTACTCAAGTTATTTTAAATACAATAGCACTGAATCAATTGATTAATTCAGAAATGAATTTTTCTCTTTATGAGAACATATAGTATTTCTTGTGTACCTGTACTAAAAGGAAACACTTCGAACATCTTCCTATTTAGAATAATGTCTTCTTGTATTTAGTGATGCTGATGAAAAAAATCCAGCATCAATTTTATTCTCATTCCTTTGCATATGGCCTAGATACAAGAGCCTTATCATACATGTGGTATGCAAATAATTTCTCCTATTTTGTGGATTGTCTTTTCACTTTTTACATTGTCCTTTGAAACACAAAAGTTTTAAATTTCAAGGAAGTCCAATTTATCTACTGTCTAATCCAAGGTCATAAAGACTGCCAAGTTTTCATCTAAGTGTTTTACAGTTTAGTTCTTACATGTAGGTCTTTAACTGACTTTAAGGGCTCTTTAATATGACATATATAAAAGGTATAAAGAGATAGGTATACAAAAATATACAGGTAGAGGTCGGAGTCTAGGTTCATTCTGCTGCAATGGCTATCCAATTGTTTAAGCTACATTTGTTGAAAATACTATTTTGTTCCCTATTGAATGATCTTTACACCTTTGTTGAAAATCAGATGACTATAGATGCAAGGTTTTATTTCTGTACTCTCAGTTCTATTATTTTGATCTATATGTCTATCGTATGCCAGTACCAAACAATCTTGTGTTACATAATTTTCAGTCTACAAGTTTTACACTTCTTTATCCTTTTTGGTGTTATTATAAATGGAATTGTTTTCTCAATTTCATTTTCAGCTTCTTCATTACAAATATATAGAAATACAATTGATTTTTGTATACTGTATCTTGCAACCTTATTGAACTCATTTATTAGCTCTAATAGTTTTGTGTGTGTGAGTTCCTTAGGAATTTTTATATATGTGATCATGCCATCTGTGAATAAAGATAGTTGTACTTTCTTTTCAATCTGTATTTTATTTCTTTTTCTTGCCTTATTGCCCTGGTTAGATCCTCCAGTACAAGGTTGAATAAAAATAGTGAAAGCTGGTATCTTTGTCTTGTTGCCTCATCTTTTAATTACACAAAAATACTTTTTAACCTCTGTCATTTTGGGCTGTGTTTTTGGTAAGTATCAAATTTATTGCTTCCTAATACCCAATTCTCTTATCAAGTGTGTTCAGTTTTCAGTTTATATTATTTTTATAACTTTTAATCACTACATTTCTAAGACATTTTAATTGTTTCTTTAAAATTTTAACCTGTTTTAATCCCTGCTTATTTGTTACATAATTTTTAAAAATTTTATAATGGAAGGTTTGTCTTCATTTACCTCTTTGAACACATTCAATGCACTGATTTTACCCTCTGTTCTAGAAATAGAATATCATTTGTAGTGAGTTAAATTGTTTTACTTGTTACATTTGTAACCTTTTTCTTAACACTGTCTTTTCATAATTTTGAACTTTAAATTTGTAAGGTTCATTTGAATGATAAGAATTTTTTTTCGTTTTATTTTCTCCCTCCTGTTTACCTCTTCATATCTGGTGGTTTTGCAAATGCATCTCTTCAATTCCCTGATCTATTATCTAGTCCTATAATGGCTGGTTTACTGCTCCACTGTAATATCATGGATATGGTCGATTTGGGTATAAAACCCATGGTAACTTAGCTAAGTTCCTGGTTTCCTGACTTTTTATGCCAGTAGCACCTGGGTGTACAGACTCTGACAATATTCAGCACACTTAAAAATTATTTATTTCTTATCCTTTCCCTCTAAACTTTTGTCTTACTAAAGAAAAGATGAAGCTATTATTATTTTGCTCAACCTTAATTAATGGTTTATTATTCAATATTATTCTTTTATCTTCTGACATATTGTTACTGAGAAGTCTGCTATCAAGATATTTGTTGTTTCTTTGTATGTAATCTATATTTTTGTGTCTCCCTCTAATAATACTAAAGATCTTTCCCTTCATCCTTGATTTTCTGTAGGTTTACTCTGAAATATCTAGATGTAAACATTATCTGTACCCTGTTTAATTCTAGGAATACACTTTCAGTATGGGGATGGGGTCCATATATTTATTTGATTCTGAAAACTTTAATTTTTATCTCCTCACATATTTATCTCTTATTCCTTTCCTTAGATTCTTTTGGATCCTTTTTTTTTTTTTTTAATATGTGGGGTACAATTCAGGGTTAGGTATACAAATGTTCATTATGTAGGTAACCTTGTCTTTTTAAATTCTTATCAAATAAATGCCCTTCAGACCTCTTAACCACCATTTTACAATGTATATATTAAATTATTTATCCATTTTTCATAGTGTTCAAAACCAGTCATATCGGTTCCACTTAATCATAAGAGGATTGAGAATGTGGGGGAGCAAATGAAATTTTAGGAGAGCACTCTGGCCTTTGCCATGACCCCCCAGTACACAGCTGTACTATGACCTGCCTACTCTACTTTTTCAACATCAAATCAACCTTTACATCTTAGGCTACCATCCTCAACACCTGTTCTATGCTATACCCAGCCCGGCCTGGGATATAAGTTCTTGGGGCCCATCATAGACCTGGGACCCTAAGTGGATTAATTGGTTGCATTGGCTCTGTTTTACTACTCATGCCTTTCCTTGTTTCCTTTCTCCTCAGAGGCCTCAGCAACAATTCTCCTCCATTTTGATTGAAAATACCAGTGTCCCGTGTCCAAGGCTGGCTTCAGCATTTCTCTCAACAACCCTAGAGTCTCACTCTAGCAGATAGAACACTTCCTGCTCTCAGAACACATTGTTTTCCAAAAGGGTATACTAAGTATTTCACCCTTGTCTATCGCCTCTAAGCCATTTGTGGCCTCAGTGAAAAGAGCACTGGATTTAAATTCAGAGGAGTTTTCATTCTGGCTTTAATTTTAACCATCGTAATAAATTATTATTATAATAGCATTTATCATTTATTACTTGTCTGAAATGTGATTATTTCTCTTCTAAGCACATTACACACATTCCTCACAAAGATTCTATAAAGCAGTATTGTTTTCCCTACTTAACACACAAGGCTTAGAGAACTCTAAAACACAAGCTATCCATGATGAAAACAAAACTCCTCCTTTTTCTTTCTAGTGTAGCAGTTCTCAAAGTGTTGTCTGAGGATCTTGGGTCAAAACTATTTTCATAAAAATGCTAAGATCTTATTAATGACAGTGGAGTACAACAAATTGAAATCAGAACAAGTATGAGAATCCAACTACTTCTGCCTAGCCAGACATTAAAGAGAATATAAAACAATTCTATTCTTCTCACTATTTTAAAAAAAATGTTGTTTTTCTACATAAATATGTTATTTATGCTAATATGTAATAGATTTATTTTTGCAATTTTAAATTAAATTGTATACTCATAACACTATTTGTGAGAATGTAAATTAGTACAGCCATTATGGAAAACAGCATGGTGGTGCCTCAAGAAACTAAAAATAGAACTTCCATATGATCCAGAAATCCAACCACTGGTTATATATCCAAAGGAAAAGAAATCAGGATAAGGGATATCTGCATTCTCATATTTATTGTAGCACAATTCACAACAGCCAAGATATGGAAGCAATTTAAGTGTCCATCAACAAATAAATGGATAAAGAAAATGTGGTATATATACATAATGGAATATTATTTAGGCAATACAAAATAATGAAATTCTGTCATTTGTGACAACATGGAAGAGTTTGGAAAACATTGTTGTTAAGTAAAATAAACTAGGCAGAGATAAATAAATACTATATGTCCTCACTCATATATGGAAGTTAAAAAGATTGATCTCACAGAAGTAGAGAGTGGAATCGGTGTTACTAGAGGCTGGGGTGGGGGGCGAGTGAGAGGTTGGTTAATGAATACAAGAGTCCAGCTCAGCCGGGCTCAGTGGCTCAGCCTGTAATCCCAGAGCTTTGGGAGACTGAGGTGAGTGGATTGCCTGAGCCCACGGGTTCGAGACCTGCCTGGGTAACTTGGTGAGACCTCACCTCTACAATAAATCAAAAAATTAGCCGAGGATGCGGTGGCCGGGAGCGGCCACTGCACTCCAGTCTGGGCAACAGAGTGAGACTCCAACTCCAAAAAAAAAAAGTCCAGCTCAATAGGATGCATAAGTTCTAGTGTTCCATAGCACCGTAGGGTGATAAAAAAAATTACTGTATATTTTTAATTGCTAGAAGAGTGAATTTTGAATGTTCTCAACACAAATGATAAATATTTGAAATGATGGATATCTAATTAACCTGATTTGATGATTATATATTGTGTGTATGTATTGAAACATCATACTGTATTCCACAAATATGTACAATTATGTGTGAATGAAAAATAATTTTAAAACCATAGATAAATATTTTTAAAGGTCTCTATTTTTATTTTTGATATAGTAAATATCTATAGGTATAACTCACATTAACAAGTTTCTTGGGGTCTTCAATAAATTAAGGGTACAAAGGAGTCCTCAGACTCCTTTACAAACTGAGAAGCACTGTCCTAGAGTAATCTTTCTCTTCAGAGATGAACGTATTTGTGATTTCCCAGTTATCTTCTTTCATTCCCCTGTGCATATAAAAGCAAGTATGTATGTACATACACACATATATTTATATTTTCCTTACAAATAGAAACATACTCTACAGCTTATTTTAAATGTTTATTTTATATTTATTGTCACATATATTTGCTATGTATATATTAATTCTCTAAGAAGCCCAGACTCTACTATGAGAGGTACGTAGGTGGGTAAGAAACAAAGACAGGAGGAAGAGTGGAGCAAGAAGGAGAGCGGTCACAGGAAGGTCCATGTAAAAAGTGGTATCTTGAACTTCTTGTGTTTTATTGCTTAAATCTTGAAAAGACTAGTGTACATGACAAATATGTAAATGATTTCCATCTGGGTATTCTATGATTTGACTCCATTAAATGTTTACTCGTTTGTTCTTCTGGAATTCATTTTGATGAGAGACATAAATTTAGCATGTGTTGGAATTAAATTACTGTTTTCTTACATTATTATCCAGGTAGTAAGTTGCCCTTTAATGACTGGTCTTTTCTTTCTCAACTTTCCTGTAATAGTGATTGTTTCATTATACAGTGTTTAGGGCTCTATTATGTTCCAATGATCTAATTCTGTGGTAGAATCAGTAGCCCAGCATTTTGTCATTGATCATGTTATAATGCTTGGCAGGACAGAGCGCTGCACTGCTGCTTTGTAAATTCTGTGATTGTGTGACGTGTTCATTTTTCATATGAAATTTAGAAGCATTTTATTGCTTTCTAAGATAAAATATTATTGAAGTGGTAATATGATTGTATGTAACTCCTAAATTAGTTGTTAGAAAATTATTATTGAATTATTTGGGCATTTACAACACTTGTGAATGTGACCTGTAACTGCATATAAAAGAGGATTTGAATCAGTGTCCATGGGAAACTCTCCAAGCTCTAACCAGCCCACATGAACACCTTTCCTCCTCCTCTGGTCTCTTCCCTTGCTAGAATTCTCTTCAATGTAGGCCTTTGAACTTTGTTATCTTTTCTTTACTGCTCTTTTTATTGTTGGTCACATCCTTCTGATAGTTTCCTTAGCTCCCAGCCTGTGTTTCCTGTTAGGTGCTAGTTTTTTCCTATTACTCTGACTCTATTATTTTGGACTCTTTGCTAGCCTCTCCTGTTTCCCCTTCCAGCTCTAGATCCTAGAACTCCAGTCAGAAGTCATGGATGTTTATTGTCCCATCTATTATTGTACCTTACTATATTTGCTCAGTACTTTTATGCTAAGTACATTTATGTGTATAAAGGTTCTTATTTTCATTATGAAGCTATGTATTATTTTATCCAATGCCTTTATGTCTGTGTGTGTGTATGTGTGTGTGTGTGTGTGTGTATGTGTGTGAGATATTGAAGGGAGGACATTTCCTGTTGAGAATCTCCAGCTATTATTAATCCACCAGACTACTACTGATTTGTTTTGTCTTGCAAGTGACATACCTTCTTTATTAAAAATTAATGCTATTAGTTCTTGCAAGTTCTTTAAGATTTTCTAACTGTACAGATATACAGATATTATCTACAGATAATAAAATATTGTTTCAATCTTTCCAGTATTTATTGCCCTCATCTATGGGAATAAGAGAATACAGTATCACAGGCCAGATATCCTCTCCATAGGAATGAGCAATGGTGCCACTGATGATGACAAATCACCTTCATTAGTGATGTGGGCTACAGAGGTATGTGCAGTCAGTGTACCTAAGAGACTTGTTCATGCACACATGTGGGATGCTCACTGGAAACTTCCAAGACACTGTAGGATAATTTGCAGAGTAGGAAATTCCTAGCAGTAAGTAAGGACCAAAGTCAGAAAAATGTAGTTTGTTAGTAAACCTGTTTATTACTTGTGATATGCCACTTGGCCTTTGTGACCAGAGGAACATGGAGTGGACTACATTAACTATGAGAGCTTACATGAACTGAACAATTTGGATACAAATTAAAAATGAAGAATTATAAACATTCCTGCAAACAGCAAAGAGTAAGACAAAAGAAGAGTCAGTAACTGAAAAGATAATGTTAAATCTCAATCCTAATGAAATGATACAGATAGATTCATGAACAATTAACAGGTCAGCCTAGACATTAACTTAAAAAATATGATAAAGTTTAGTGTTCGCAGACTATTACATTTCACAAGTTTTTCTCTTTTTTAAATTTTGAGAACTTCGTGTTATCTTTTTATAACCCAAGTAAGAATGTTAAGAAAAGAAAATATCATTTTTTCATAAGACAAAGAACACTTTGTAACCAAAAATTTAGGAGTAAAGAATAGTTCTGTAAGTTGAATATACTTCTTTACTACAAACTAATGTTATTGTCCAAATGTTTTCAATTAGCAAAAGATAAATGCAAACCTCATCAGGGACTGGCATTGGCTCACAAACTAAGGTAAGGTTATCATACCAGAGAGAGACCTAGAATAATTTAAAATGGAATGAAATGGGTACTAATCCGTCAGAACAGGTGCCACAAGTTGATCAGATGGCAACAGTACACAACCAGCTGAAAATGAAACCTGGAGAGTATCACAGATATACATCTAACCTGTGCTTAGTTGTGGTGCCAAAGGAGACATGGAAAAAAACAAACAATTATAAAACTAAAAAACTAACCTAAAGCAATTTTTCTGAATTGATAAAAAGCATGTATCCTAGAATTTGAGATAGATTGAACATGTCTTCCATTGTTCAACATCAAAGGAAGACAGAAAGTCGTTGATCTGTTATTTAATTTTTCAGATTACAAATTCAAAGAACTGGAAACACATGCAGATAGAATGAGAGGAGACCCAACATCTAAAGGTAAGGAAAACAGAAAATCTTCACTTTCATAATTTAAAGATTAGAAGGCTGAAGTGTCTGGGAAAATATGTATAGAGCGCTTATGGGATATGTTTTCTCACCACAGACCAATTATCTTGCTAAGTTGCTGTTTGCTTTGAAGGAAGAAAAAAAAATTTCCAAAACCGCAATAACAGAAAATTCCCTGCCTCTGGCGAATACTATGATGATTGAGCTTGTTTTACAGAGAGGGATACACTGAAAAGATAAGTGGCCAACATCTTAACATACATGGGTAGGCTGATGGGAGACAATTATGAAGTAGAAATGTATTTTAATAACTGTAGGGTCTCAGAAAAAGAGCTATAAAAGACTTTAAGATTATCAAGAAATTACAAGGAAGATTAAATGCAGGTAAGTAGTAAAGGAGACCAGACTAAATAGGAAGATAAAATAAACTGAATCTAGTTCTCCAAAGGACATGCAAAGATTTTTAAATGGTTATTTACAAACAGGCATCAAGTTTGAATGGAAGTGGTGAGGTAACAAGTTTAGGTGTTCTTAAAAGTTGATTAGCTCCCCTGTGGAGAGGAGTAAAGAAATACATAAGCATTTATTCTTTGACTAAGCAATCCCAGTTCTAGGATTTACCCTGAAGATAATACAACATATACACAAGGTTATTTACTGCAGCACAATTTATAATAGTAAAACCTACTGAAATGTGGGACAACACAAACTCCTATCAGTAGAAACCTGGTTAAATAAACTACAACCACCTAATGAAATACTATGGCAGCTACAAAAATAATTAGAAAGATTTCTATGAATTGACAGAAAGTAATTTCCATTTTAACTTACATAGTTAAGTAGGGAAAATGGTGCAAAAGCTTATCTATGGAGAATGCTTCCTTTTGTGTAAGAAAGAAGGAGAAATACAAACATAACGATATGCTCACTTTTGCAAAAGAAAACACAAGAAGGATGAATCAGAGACTAATGATAATGATGACCTAAATTGGACAGTTGCCTTATATAGTTACCTAAGCATGTGGGAGTAGGGTGAAGGGGATAACATTAGGAGCAAAAATCTAAATATACCTCTCACTGACTACACCTTTTCTCATAGTTTATTTACCTTTATCTGAGTATACATTTTCATATGGTTTAATTTTTAATAATGTAAATGCTTTATATATTTTATATATCATTTTATATATTAAATTAAATAACATGGATTATAAAATAAAACACCTAAAATTGAATATTTAAAAAATCTAACTGTATATTAAATTGATGATATAACATAAAAATAGAATTATTTTAAATAATACTATCTTTACATCTTCAGTAGCATCTACTCTGAAGACAAAATGAACTGCAAAGAAATCTTGAACTTTATGGTTAGTAGTAGTATTATTACTATAATTCTAAAACATATTCTTTTTCTGGTGTTGTTTTTTTTTTTTAGTTGGAGTTTCACTCTGTCACCGAGGCTGGAGTGCAGTGTCCGCTCCCGGCCACCGCAGCCTCGACCTGCTGAGCTCCAGCGATCCTTCCGCCTCAGCCTTCCAAGTAGCTGGAACTACAGGCACACGTTACCACGCCTGGCTAATTTTTTTGATTTGTTGTATAGATGATCATTTTTTTTATTTGTTGTAAAGATGAGGTCTTGCCAAGTTGCCCAGGTGGGTCTTGAACCCGCAGGCTCAGGCAATCCACTCACCTCAGCCTCCCAAAGCGCGGGATTACAGGCTGAGCCACCGAGCCTGGCTACATTTTCATGTTATTGTAAAATAAAGCAAACATGCAGGTACCAAGATTTTCAAATAAAAATGAGACAAAAATATGATATAAATGAATATAATGTAATGTCTAATATGGTAAATCTTAATTGAGAAATGGAAATCTAAGTCTAATGCAGGAAAAATACAAAGTGGATCTCAGATATTTCATAATATAAGAATGCAAAAAGGTGCTCAGTGACTAATGGAGTCATGTCAAAAGGTCATAGGAACCAATTTGAAGGGATTTCCAACGTCCAAATTTTAGAAAGTTTGAACATAAAAAAATAAATAAATAATGAAAATATTAATAACAACTTATTTTTAATAAATAAAAATATTCAAACAAATACTGAGTCCATAATGACACACACATATATGTATATATATATACACACACACAGCTAAGGTAAAGAGGGAAAACTCTTCTTTGGGGATTAATGTTAGTGAGTAAATGTAAAAGGATTGCTAGAATTACAAAATACCAGTTTGCAAGCACAATTTCATAATTGATTCAGGCAAAGATTGTAAATTGATTCTAAAATGACTCAGTGAAAGGTGACTGGGGAACATAAGATTCACATTGTCTAAAAGTTTACTCTGCTTCACAGGTCAGCTACTGATTCAAAGGGAAATTGTTGACTTCTAACAGACTTAATGTACACTGCCTTAATTGCATCATTCAATTTAATACCAAGACTGAGACAACATGACTTCATGTGTCTCCATATAGGATGCAGTAAGAAGAATACAGTATCACCTGTGAAGTGTTCTGTCCAATAAGGTTTAACACAAATTAGATCAAACATCAGAATTGCCTTTTAGTTTAGGAAATAAAAGGAGAAGTTTAACAACACTGTGAGAAAACAGTGAACCTAATCCAGAATGTGGACCTCCCGCCAATATAAAAAATTTAGCAGGACTGTTTAAGATAGTTCAACCTTGTGAAAAGCAGTGTGGTGTTTTCTTAAAGAACTAAAAAGTGAGCTACCATATGACCCAGCAACCTCACTTCTGAAAATAGACCCGGAGGAACATAAATCACTCTACCAAAAAGACACCTGCACACATATGTTTATTGGAGCTCTATTCACAATAGCAAAAACATGAAACCAACTCAGATGTCCATTAAAAGTAAACTGGATAGATAAAATATGGTACATATACAAGATGGACTATTATGCAACCATAAAGAACAAAATCATGGCCTTTGCAGCAACTTGGACCATCATACTAAGTGAACTATCACAGAAACAAAGAACCGAATACTGCATGTTCTCACTTATAAGTGGGCTGTGATCACTGGTCACGCTAACACAAGTGTGGGGTCAGCAGACACTGTTGGAGTGGGGAGGGAGGGAGGGAGAAGGAAGAGAGGCACGTGGCAACACATTGGGTACCTCGTCCACTATCAGGAAGACAGAGGGTCAGCTAGAAGCCCAAACTTCACCTCCTTGCAACCTACTTATGTCATAAATCCCCACTTATACCCCATAACCCTAAAATTAAAAAAAAATATTCTTTTTTATTTTTTAATTTTTTAATATTCAATAGTTTTATTATGATATTATGGGGTACAGTTAAGGGTTAGGTATACAAATATGCTTTGTTCAGGCACCCTTGTTGATAAGAGGTGTCTCCCCATCTCCAGACAGATATTTACTACCATTAATCCCATCACCCTACCACTCCCCTCTCCATAGTTTCCCACCACTGTCAGTCATTTTCTTATGGTAATACGTTGGATGATCAAGGTCTACTATATGAGTGAGAACATGTGATACTCAGTTTTTTGTTTCTGTGAGAGGTCACTCAGTATTATAGACTCTAGTTCCATCCAGGTTG
>CAUYQG010125221.1:0-14892 GCA_963574415.1 Tarsius wallacei | reverse complement strand
CCTGGGCAACTTGGTGAGACCTCATCTCTACAATAAATAAAAAAAAAAAATGAGCTGGACGTGGTAGCTCACACCTGTAGATCCAGCTGCTTGGAAGGCTGAGGCGGAAGGATCGCTGGAGCCCAGCAGGTCGAGGCTGTGGTGGCCGGGAGCGGCTATTGCACTCCAGTCTGGGCGACAGAGTGAGACTCCAACTCAAAAAAAAAAAAAAAGAAAAAAAAGATGACAAAGCCTTGCTCAGCCTTGGGTTCCCAATGGCCAGGGGAAATAGGGTCTGTTACGTGAAACAAAAACAAGCTTCCTTTGTGTTAAGCCACTGAAGTTATGGCATTATTTGTTATGACAGCTAATGCTATTCAAACTAATGCAAACCTAATGAGATTTTGATGAAGAAACTTCTAAAAGTTTTTAGCAGGACATAAGAGATCTGAATAAATGGATACCATATTTATGGATGAGACATCTGGTTACTACAAAGATGTAAGTTTTTCCTTAAACATCTTTAACCTCAACTAGACAATTTTATCATTTGCTTGGAAGATTAAACAAAGAAGATGAAACCATTTTGAAAGCAAATAATTATTGGTGGAGAATTCATCAGACATCAGAAGTCAGAAGTGGCCCTGGCGCTTTTACAAGGAGAAAGTATTTGTGAGTTAGCAGTATGATTTGACAAGTTAAAATAGAAAAAGGTGTAAATACTGGGGCTTCAACCCCAGAGACCTTTATGTGGATGGTTTTGGTGGGAATTGGTGTTTCTCTGACCTCTTGGGGGATTCTGAGACCACAGGCCTGAGAGTGAGTTATTGGCAATTGGAGACAAGACAGTATAGTCTATAATCCATTTTCTTGCGTGTTTTCTATGCCATTCGGCTCCTTCTTGAAGTGACGGCATGGTGCTTGGTTTCTGCAGCACACATACTGCAGTTGGGGTGACGCAGAGATTAGCATGAGTTCCAAGGGTGACACACGCAGTTGAGAAGTATCCCATATTTTTGTTAAGATGGCAAACCTCATTGTGCATATTTCACCACACACACACACAAATAGCTGTGTAAATCATCCAACTAAAACCACAGAGAAAAATGTCAATGAACTGGGATCTTTGTCACACACTCAGATGTCATCAGTCTCTGTTTCAATGAGTGTCGGTTTGCCTTTTTTGTCTTTTGGGAAAAGCTTGAACTTTTCTCACTGGTGGCATCTTTAGGTGTAGACGCATCTCGGGCTGTCTGACTCCTAGCACACCATACTGATGTGTCCCCCCTGGAATCTCCCCTGCTGCCACCATGCTGATGCACGCCCTCCACACCCTCAGCTCTCCAGAGTCCAGGCATCATGACCCAGCCCTCATGAGTCTAGGCATCACCTGTTCTGAAGGCTCACCTTGCTCCTCTTGAGGGCGCATCTGACTCTTTGCCCAGTGCTCCCTATTCCGTACTCTTTCCTGCTGGGAGTCAGAACACAGGAGGGACTGGACCTGGTGGCTCATGCCTGTAATCCTAGCACTTTGGGAGGTGGAGGCAGGGGATTACTTGAGTTGGAGACCAGCCTAGGCAACATAGTGAGACCTGTCCAACAGCAACGACAACAATGACACATCACAAAAGAACACAGGCGAAGGCCAAGTGAGCCACAAGAGGAATGGCCTCGTGAATAGGACGCAGCTCAAAAGTTGCTGCAGAATTCCTGTTTTAATTATGGGGTGCTGCCCTAGACTCTGGTACATAATATCTAGTATAAAGTCCCAATATTTTCAGTTGCGACACACAGCTGACCTTACCCATTCCAGAGAAGCACTCTCAGATCGTAAGCCTGTACGAGAAAAGCACTCAGGGTAGTTCCTGGCCCAGATTAAACACACAAATGCCAACTACGATGACGAGGGCTCAGTTAGCTTGGCCCATTCCTTCTGTTTTGCTCAGAGTCCAGAAACCTTTGTCACGTTCTGCACACTTAAACCCAGGTGAAAGACTGGGTGTGGTGGCTCACGCCTGTAATTCCGGCACTTTGGGAGGCTGAAGTGGGAGGACTGCTTGAGCCCAGGAGTTCAAGAGCAGTCTGGGCAACATAGCGAGACTTCATCTCTACAAACAAACAAGCAAACAAACAAAAAGTGGCCAGCGTGGTTGTGTGCACTTTTAGTCCCAGCTACTTGGGAGGCTGAGGCGGGAGGATTGCCTGAGCCCAGGAGGTTGAGGCTGTGGTGAGCCGTGTTTGTGCCACTGCATTCTAGCCTGAGCCACAGAGTGAGACGCTGACTCAATAAATAGATAGATAAATAAAAAATAAACCCAAGTGAAACAAACACATCACCCTGTAACCCAGCACATTTCCTTGAGACCAATGCACATTTAGTATCTTTTTGTTTTTCGTTTTTTTAGAAATGGGGTTTTGCTCTGCTGCCCAGCCTTATGTGCAATGGCACAAGTATAGCTCACTGCGGCCTCGAAGTCCTAGGTTCAAGAGATCCTCCCACCTCAGCCTCCTGAGTAGCTGGGACTACAGGTGCGTGCCACCACACCGGACTGATTTTTAAGTTTTTTGTAGAGATGGAGTCTTGCTATGTTGCCCAGGCTGGTTTTGAACTCCTGGCTCAAGTGATTCTCCCACCTTGGCCCCTCAAAGCCCTGGGATTACAGGTGTGAGCCACTGAGGCTGGCGAGGCCAATGCACCCTTGAAACAAGACTTCCCTGTCCCCTCACGTTGGTCTTTTTTGTTTTCGTTGTTTTCCACCCCCAGCTGGCCAGACGTGGCCTCAACGTTGTGCTCATCAGCCGGACCCTGGAAAAACTACAAGCTGTTGCCAGGGAGATCGGTGAGTGACCCCCCGAGAGCCGAGCCTGCTCCCGTACCCCCCATTTACAAAGTGAAGGGCAGGACTGAAGGTGTGAGCCAGGGGAAGCAGGGGCGAATTCAGGCACAGACAAGTCCACTTTCTCCTTGGGCCTGGCGCCTTCATCCCTGGAATCACCCCCACTCCTGGCTACTTCTGACGCTCCCTTCGAAAGCGGAGTCTACGTTTGGGACTGCGCGTTCTGTGCTTTTCTCCTTGGAGGAGGATGAGGGATGATGCTTCCCGATGGTTGACAGACGTTTAAAAAAATATTTGATCCAGGGCGGCCATGTATGCTTGTGAAGGTTGTACACCATACAGCCCTAAGAGGCAGATTTTTACCTCATCATCGTTCCTTCTGAAGTCTTCTTAGTTAATCACGATCATAGCTTCTCTTTGGGGGGGGGCATCTGAATTTTAATAATTGATGATTGTAACTTAATAAACTCTTTAATTCACAGGGATGCGCACTCAGTGATGGACTCTAGGGAAGACCATGTGGGCTGTCTGGGGGCAGCCTTGTTCCCCGGGGGAGGTTTGAGATAGGAGGCGGGTGTGGGAGGTGTGAGGACTGCCCTTGAACGGATGAATTCCGCTTCTGTTCTGTCTGGATAGCAGAAGTAACTCTGAACAGGACTAGGACGTCCCTCGGCGCTTTCCTCATGACGGCAAAATGTGCCTTCTTTTGAAAAGCAAGTGTCGTCCTTGGACTGAGAGCTTCCCCCATCCCCAAACCGTGCCTCAAGATTGCCTGGCCCGGAAATGCGGGCTCTGACTCCAAGCAAAGGCGGTTCACCACTCTGTTGGTAATCTCTGCTTATAGCTCTCATATCTGCCTGAGAACCCCTGCTCAAGGCAAGCAAACAGAACAGTGGAAAGGGCATTGAACTTGGAGTGAGCAGAGTATGGGTGCCTTTGGGCAAAGAGTTAGCTTCTCCAAGCCTTAGTTTTCGCCCCTGGAAAACGGGAATAATGATATCTACTTTACAAGGTTGTAGGGAGGATGAACATAAGCTGTCGTGTATGTAAAAACCTCCAGAATGCTGAAGTGTTGGACAGCTGCCAAGGACGGCTATGTCTTCGTGGGGGGAACCCAGTGCCTCCCCAGCAAAGGCAGGACTGGACCTTGCTTTCACAGCTGTTCGTCCAGGGGGTCTCAAGTTCAACACGCACCGAAGCCACCTGGAGGCGCGTTAAGACACATGGCTGGCTGGGCCTCACTCCTAGGGTTTCTACTTCAGCGGGTCTTGGGCGGAGCCTGAGAATCTGCATTTCTCACACGTTTCCTGGTGAGGCTGACGCTGCGGTCTGTGCAGCCCATCTATTTTAAGGCACACAGTGACCCTCAGGAACCCACAGAACCATCATTCACAAACCTCTTAGCACCGCCCAGCATTACCCAGGGCTGTTTCTTCTTTCTAACGGGGGTCACGAGCTGTCCCCTTAAATGTCTGCTCAGGTAGTATAGGAGCACGGGGTGGGGGAGGGGAGGGGGAGGGGGCAGGGAGGGCCTTATAAGCCAGAGGGGAATTGGCCCCCTGTTCATTAAGACAAAGCCAAACCAAACCCTGCTGTTTCTCACGCAGAGTGGACAACAGGGAGCAGGGTGAAGGTAATACAGGCAGATTTCACCAAAGATGACATCTATGAGTGCATTAAAGAAAAGCTGAAAGGCTTAGAAATTGGCATTTTAGGTAAGTACATTTTAAAATGCAAAGACTGTTGTAACACAACAATGAAAGAATTATCCTAGTGACACTTGATTATTTTGTAGTCGCTTAAACTTAACCCATGACTGTATTTTAAGCTGTTACATTAAACTGAATATTAAAGCTAATTTTTTTTAAGGAGCATGGCTGGATTTAAAAAAATGTATATGTGGTTTTGGGATGTATTGAAGTTATATGTTCCAACCTTTCTAATTACATTCTCTAATACTAAAATGAGTTTTCTTTCGTGGAGCTGATGTTGACATTTGGCAGAAGAGAGACCCCAGGAACACTGGCCTGAAGGAATTAGTTTAGCAAATAAACATTGCTGTGATTGGTCCACAAAACAGTGAGTTAGTGTAGTTATTTGAGAATGGACTCTTGACTCTCTTTCTTATTCAGAAAACAAGATATTTTTTCTATAATGATCTATAGATAGGGCATTTTATAGCCATAGGCACAATGCAGTATTTGTATTGTGTGTAGGAGAAAGTAAAATTTGATTTCTAAACTTGCTAAATTTTAAAAATAATCGCACTTTTAGGTTGGGCGTGTTGGCTTATGCCTGTCATCTCAACACTTTGAGAGGCTGAGGTGGGAGGATTGCTTGCGTCCAGGAGTTCGAGATCAGTCTGGGAAATATAGCAAGACCTCATTTCTAAAAGAAAAAAAAATAGCCAGGCATGGGGGCATGTACCTGTAGTCCCAGCTACCTTGGAGGCTGAGATGAGAGGATTGCCTGAGCTCAGGAGTTTGAGGCAGCAGTGAGCTGTGATCCTGCCTCTGCATTCCAGCCTGGGTGACAGAGTGAGACTGACTTTTAAAAAATTGCATTTTGACAAAGAAAAGGGTGAAGCATATAATTGCAGAAACATTGGAAAGAATAGGCAGGCTCATAAAAGAAACATGAAGCTCTTAAAAATCCCAATAGTCCAAGCAGCATTTTGATGCACATTCTTCCAGGTACAAAACTGGGATTATGCGCATGTGCTTTTTCTCCTGTCTTTAAAATTTTAGGCAGTTTTTGTTGTTGTTGTTTGTTTTGAGTTGGGGTCTCACTCTGTCGCCCAGGCCGGAGTGCAGGGCATGATCACGGCTCACTGCAGTCTCGACCTTCTGGGCTCGGGTGATCCATCTGCCTCAGCCTCCCGAGTTAGCTGGGACTACAGGCATGCACCACCATGCCCAGCGACTTTTTTTGATTTTTTTTTAGAGATGGGAGTCTCACACGTTACCTCAGCCTCCCAAAGTGCTGGGATAACCAGAGTGGAGCCACTGTCCCCAGAAGCCATAGTTTTTAGTGGCTTCATTGCATTACAACACATGACCATATCATGATTCATTTAAGGTGTCTCGTCTTATTGGACACTTTCCCCTCCGATTTCCTCACTGTGGTCAAATCATGCTGCAATATATATCTTTCTGGGCATGTTTCTTTGGGGAGATGCTCCACCTTTTCCTCTGATACATGTTTGTTTTGTCCCTTGCTGGCAGTTAACAACGTTGGCATGCTTCCAAACCTTCTCCCGAGCTATTTCCTGAGCGCGCCGGATGACATCCAGGTATGCCTGTGCTCCTCTGTGCAGGAGTTCCTCTCACCCAGGTCCTGGGCCCCCTGGCTGGATGGTCGCCAGGGCCCAGGAAGGAGTGACGGAAGAGTGGGCCTGCCAAAATTCTGTTTTGTGTGAGGTGTGTCTGAGGCCCCCTTTCTTTCTCCCTTATACTCGATACACAGTCAAGGGTGCAACTTTTCATGCCCATCTCTAGGATACAGACATCCTCCTCCTTCTCTGCACATCAAAACTCACCTGCCCAGAGTCCCATACTTTGGGGGCTCCGTGTTCTGCTTTGCAAAGGGGGAATTCTGAGGCTGGGCACGGTGGCTCACACCTGTAATCCCGGCACTCTGGGAGACTGAGGCAGGAGGATCGCCTGAGTCCAGAAGTTTGAGACCAGCCTGGGCAACATAGTGAGATCTAATCTCTACTACAAAAAAAAAAAAAAAAAAAATATATATATATATATATATAAATGTATGTATGCAAAAATTAGCCAGCCATGCCGGTGTGCACCTGTAGTCCCAGTTATTCAGGAGGCTGAGGCAGGAGGATTGCTTAAGGCCAGAAAGTCAAGGGCAGTGAGCTGGGATCATGCCACTACACTCTAGCCTAGAGTAAGACCCTGTCTCAAAAAATAAACAAACAAAAATAAAGGGGTAATTCTGCCTAACGAATTCTTAGCTGAGGACATACGTAGGCAAAGGCCAGCTTTCTGGCTTTCTCCATCTTCCCAGGTAATAAGATCTGTGTAACTTTCTGTGTGAGGGAAGTTCATGACACGAACTCTATGGCGGGGAGCGTTGTAATTTCGGTAAGCTTGGCTCGGACCCACAGCTGCAACTATGGGTCAAGAGAACATTTCATTCTGTATTTGTATTTATTTATTTATTGTACAGATGAGGCCTTGCCAAGTTGTCCAGGCTGGCCTTGAAACCTTGGGCTCAGGCAATCCTCTTGCCTCTGCCTCTAAAAGTGCTGGGATTACAGACGTGAGCCACCGTGCAGGGCCTCAAGAATACACTTTAAAAGCATTGAACAGTCCCTGAAGGCACTGTTTGTTGACCTATCCTCAGGACTGACCTTTGAAGTCCCGGGCTTATCTGAATCTGAAAGGCAACCAAGCTTCTGTTCCCTAAGTCCACGGTATTCCACGTCCTGCAAAGGCCCCAGGCAGCTGCATTGGTGCCAGAGAGCTTGGGCGTTGCTGGACACCCTTGTCAAGCTCCTCTCCGGACCCCACGTCTAATCCTGGTGTCACTGCTTTCCACACTTCTGTTCTTGGCACAAGTCTGTGTTTCTCCATCAAGCAAGCTCTGTAACTGCTCCTCCTCCTGTTTCTGTTGGGGTTTGAGCTTGTGTCTGTGTTGGTCCCTCTTTTCCTCTCCCTTTGTGTTGGGTAATTCTACTTGTTTCTTTGTGTGGCCTCTACAGCCCAGAGCCTCTACCTTGTGTCACACAACCCTCTGCTTTCCGGGTCTCCAGGCTGTTGTCTCCTAGACCCATGTATGTTAACTCCTCTTCCGTCCATCTCTAGCATATAGACATCCTCCCCCTTCTCAGCACGTCAAAACTCACCTGCCCAGAGTCCCGTACTTTGGAGGCTCTGTGTTCTGCTTTACAAGGGGGTCATTCTGAGGCTGGGCACGGTGGCTCACGCCTGTAATCCCAGCACTTTGGGAGACGGAGGCAGGAGGATCACCTGAGCCTCAGGATGGAATGTCCCCCTGTGGAAAATTGTATTTCTATGCCTCCCTAGATTTTCAAGAGAAGCCTTAATTGACTTCTGTTCAAGAATGCACAGGGGTAGGACCACGGAATGGATGTCAGCTGCTCCCAATTCTAGCGTGCACTTGCTGAACGGCTAGGAGGAGTCTCGTGTGCAGGCTGAATGAGTGACGGGGTCGCTCAACACGCACTTGTGCCCGCCCCATGGTTCTTTAGCACGGGCCCCTTCCCAGGACTTCTCTGCTGACCAGGCTGATTTGTGATTCTTTATGACAGAGCCTCATCCACTGTAACGTCACCTCGGTCGTCAAGGTATGTGGTCCACACATGTGCTACGTGTATTAAAATGCAGTTGCTGCTGGAATGTGGCTGCTCAGAAGAATCGTGCCTTTCCGCTGTAGAAGCAGAAGTCTTTGGAATCGAACCGCACTTAAATGAGAGGCCACGTAACGGTCTTTCGATGCTCTCATTCTGTTTTCATCGAGAAACTGTAGTGATGAGTTCACTCCCCTTCATATCTGAATCCCATGTCCGCATTCAGTTGCATCACAGGCCAGAACGTATGAGGCTTGATGGCGCTGAAACTGACTCTGACGTTCATTCAAAAAAAGTCATCTCTTTTTCTAATTTCGGTCTTTGTAAATAGAAGAAAGCTCAGTCTGGAAAACTGACAGAGGGCATGGCTTGGATTTTCTGGACTTTTGTTGTTCAGTGAGTATTTGTTGAACTGAAGCTCAAGTTCATCTGTCTTCTGATCCCAGCTCAGCTACTAATTAGCTGGGCAGCGTTGGGCGAGTTATTTAACCCCACTGAACGTCCGAGTCTGAATCGGTTATTAAAAGAGTGTGGGACCAAGCGATGTCTTAGGTGCCATCCAGCACTCAGGTTCTCTGGTGAGGATCAGCTGCACGAGCATTTGTAGTGTGACTCTCTCAGAGCTGCTCTATGCTGTGCCTTGGTGTGGATAACAAAAAAGGCACCTCCTCTGGGCAGGCAATTTAAAAAAAGGTGCTGGTTAAGAATGGATGCAGCCTGAGGCCTTGGTGAGTAGATGCTGCCTGTGTGTGAGGGAAAGGTTTCTCCTTCCTCTGAAGGGACAGAGCCTTCTTCCTCTACTAGGAGTCACGGCTTGTGAGTAAGCCCTAAGCTTCCCACCCGTACTCCTCCATAGCTGGGCACCTTGCTCAGTATACGAAACACACGACTGTACCGGGCGGCCCTGGTGACCACCCTGGAGGGTCCATGGAACCGCAGTGATGGATAAAGTCTGATTCCTGATTTCAAGGAGTGAGGATACTGGGTGGAGAGCAGGGCAGACTCAGACTCACTCATCTGAGCGACCCAGCCTGGCAGTGGAGGAAGGCGGGTTTCCCAGAGAAAACCAGGTTGCCGTCAGCCTAAGGTCAGGAAACGGACGCTGAACAGAAACCCTCCCCAAATTTTTCTTTTCCAGGTGGATAAGTTGGGCTGACGACAGTTGTGTGGTTGCTCTTCTGTAAGCATGCTGGTATTTTATAACTTCCTGTTCAGTTGTTACTGGGTACACACATTATTTTTACGCTGAGCAATCAGTGACTTTTTAAAGCCCCCAGCTGATATAAATTTAGGTTTTATATGTCCAACTGTTGTCTGCAGCCCTACCACGAAAATCTTTCACGTTATTTTGCACATTGATCTTTCAGTCTTGGGCTGTTTGATCATAGGAGTTTCCCAAATGTATCTGGCAACCCTCTGACTCCCTTAGCAGAGAAATGCTTTGATTTGTTTAAAAAAAAAAAAAAAAATATATATATATATATATACACGCACACACACACATAAAATGTATTGGTAAACACTAAGTTTCCCAAGTAACAAAGAAAATAAATTGAAGGTTAACTTTTTAGTATGCCATGCCCCAATTAGCCATGCTGGTTGGAAGCATGACTAATGTCACTTAATTATTTCAAAGGAGCCATCTGGAAATAGTAGTGTTCCCTGTCAAGGGCAGAGATGAGAGAACACAGGTTTGAGGGCAAAGGGAAGGTGGGGGTAAGAAGCGAAATACTGGGAGCTTTGAGACAGGGACCCACAAAACTCAATATTGTCTCTCTAAGTGAACTCATTTGGGGGACTTGGAGGACACAGCAGTGCTGTCCAACAGGGCTCAGATAATACCCCTGATGAAGGTCATCAGAGAAAAGGTGCTGACACAATCGAGTCCATCAACCTCCCTCAAAATCCAGTGTTTCGGAGGCAGTCTAGTGGGCTCTAGAGAGTTCCACCGCTCCACCCTCATGGTCCCCCAGTAGTGGACACATTCCCTGGAGGCTCTCAGAGTCCAGCGGACCGGCCTGTGAGATGGGAGCAGTGGCAGCGACAGAGCCTACCAAGAAGCCACTTCAGGGGCCCCAGACAACATGGAGAAATGGGCAGAATGTATCTTCTGGTCTCCAGTCTCCTTTATTTCTCTTACCCTCTCCTTCCACGTGGATCTTCTGTCTCCAACCTGCTCCTAGGACGGGGTCTGGATCTAGTCCATTGTCCTGTAGGGAACATTTCAGCCCATGGGGTTGCCTCTTCCCCAATTCATAAAGTGTGCGCCCTGTAATTACGAAATGAAAAGCTCTCTTAGAGGAAGATTTAGGTTCCAGAAGTGGTGGGGGTGGTAGGTGAAGAAGGGGAAGGGGTTTGTCAATGCTGTTGAGATGCCCCTGGATAGGTGTAGCCACACACTCTGTCCACAGATCTACGTTACATCCCACCTGCAGGCTGCATGAGCTGCTGCTGTGAAGAGATGTCCTTCACGGTCTCATCCCTTGTACATGAGATGCTCATAGATTCTTGCTAGGCTTCCCGATGGTCCCCCAGTCCCAACTCATGGCTGGTCTACTTTTGCCATGAATATCTTGGCAACCCCAGCATGGATCCCACCACCGTGAGCCAATTCCCACCGTCTTTTACCGCCTCCATTTTCCAGGAAGTCTTTAGCTTTGGGGGGCAGAATGCAGATGCTTCTGAACAGTCTGCCACGAGTCTAGGCCACTCCTGCAGGTTCCAGACAGAATCTAGTGTACCAAAGCCACCTCCATGTGTGTTTGCAATTCTCAAGGCCATTCGAGAAGACGAGGCTTTTCTCTACTTCCTCCAGCACCCGCTTTCCCAAGTCCCCTGCCCATTGCTACTCAGTTCCTTTGCCGGGGCTGACCCCTTGCCTTCTCTTGCAGATGACGCAGCTAATTTTGAAACACATGGAATCAAGGTGAGGCCTTTCTTTGAACATGTGTGCGGTGACATGGCCTCTTTCCCCTGGCAGGAAGCTGACTTGGAGACCGGGAGACAGGAGTCATCTGGCTGCTGCTTTAAGGAAGGATAAAAATTGCAATGAAAGGCCATGGAGATGATGGGGGGGAAACTAACATTCTGGGCCAGGCCGGCTCTGCGCACAGACAAGCGTTCTCGAAGTCCAAATGTAACCCAAGTTGGAGGGAGGAAGAGCACAGAAGTTTCAGTACACACTGGATTGAAAACAACTGAAATAAGCTTGAGCATAAAAGAAAACTTCCGATGTTGGCCTGAGACCAAGGCCATCTCTTAGTTATGGATTTCAGCTTTTGTCAGAACGCATACCCAAACTCACTGGCAGAATTCACCACCCTCTCGCTTTCTCCATGTATTTCATGTTTATATCACCCCATCACCATGTTTATGTCACCCCATTGCAGTGCATGGTTTTGCTCAGGTGCTATTTATTATAAGCAAAGGGTCGATAGTTTTATCTTCTCTAGAGGAAGAGGCTCTTATTCTAAGTTTCGGTTTCTTGTCCCTTCCCCTCCCCCACTGAATCTATCTAATTGGGAATGATTAAGGATATCGAATTTCAAAAGGCCAAGTAAGGCCCCTGGAGGCTTGTGTAGGGGTGTCGATGTGAGCAGATGCTGGGCTGTCAAATTTCACCCAAGACAGCATTCCACAAAGTGACATCTGTCCTGCTGTGGGACATCTTTGAGGGTCCGAAGGGGCCTGCAGCTCCTGTGGTCACATTGAAGGGAAGAGAAACTCTTCCCCTGCTTAAATCCTGGCTGAGTTGATTGTTAGTGTCTTCGTGGAGAGAACTCTGTGGTAGCAGAGCCTCTGTTTCCAGGAACAAGCCACTCTTGTCCCATGACAGCCAAGTGGCATCAAAGTGACATCCCCGAGCAGCGCCCTCCTGGAGGAGACGGGGGACGTTCCGCCCCCAGTCCTTGGAAGCAGAGCACTTAGCACACGTGCAACCTGGACAGGGCCGTTGGGCGGTGTTCACATGAGCCCCTGTGTTTTCTTTCTACTCGAGGAGGGATCAGGGAACAAAGCAATGGCAACTTTGCTTCTTTGCCTTTCAGGCGGAAAGGTCTCATCTTGAACATTTCTTCTGGGGTGGCCCTCTTTCCCTGGCCCCTCTACTCCATGTACTCGGCGTCCAAGGTGAGTGATGGGTGGGTCCTAGTCTCTCCTTCTTCCTCTTCGTTCTCCTAGTTGGCATTTCCCTTTGGGTCACTTGGCAAGCCGACGGGGAGACTTAGGGGGAGTCACTCCTACAGGGGCAGGGTGGAGCGGGTCACTGGGGTGTCCACGTGCAAATTAGAAAAGAATGCCCCCTCTGGACACATGAAGCCCTGCAACAACCCAGCTTGGCGAGCTGTGGGGGATTCCGGCCCACCCACCTCCTCCTGGGAGTCCCTACCCGCTTCCTGCTGACAAGCTATATCATAGCCTCCCATGAGTCCTGGAGGCCTAGTCCGTGCTCTGCAGGGGAGAGCTTCCTCAGTGGGTTAATCTCTACAGTGGCCCTTAGGGATGTCTGTCCCAAAATGTAGGTTCCTGCTGATTGAGGAATAAAGTGCTAACTCCCATCAAGTCAATCCAGCTGATTATTTTTTTTTCCTGTACGTTCTCCCTTCCCCCGCCTTATTAAGGCAGGCATCTCTGACAAATAAAACTTGTATGTATTTGTGGCGTACGATGTGATAGTCTGATACATGTATAAGAGGGGAGACCCCCCAAAACCTGGATTTTATTTATAAAAAGCCATATTTATTCTTACATGTTTAAACTTCAGTCACCTTCAAAGTGCTTTCTGTTTGATGCAACACACCTATCGAGACAGTTTCCACTGCTCAAAACAGTTTTTGAACTCGGCAATTTTGACGCCTTTCAGTGTTTCTGCTGTTTTTTGTTTGTTTGTTTGTTTGTTTGACCTCTTCCACATCGGCAAAATGCTTCCCTTTGAGGACTTTTTCCATCCGAAGAAACAAAAAAGAAGTTCCGGGGGGGGCGGTGAAGAAGGAGGGTGGAATACGAGGGTCCTGTCGTGTTTTGTCCAAAGTTGTTGAATACTCGGTGCAGCGTGGGCAGGGTGTTGTCACGGTGGAAGAAACCAGTCACCAGTTTGCCACGACTCGGAACGTTTCTTCCATAACACAGCCTCTCACGACAACGCTAGCTGGTACACTGATACCAGTGGGTTCCTAGCAGCAGAAGCCTGTCCTGCCAGGGGTCTGCCCTCCAAAAGATAATTCCAGGATGTTTGGGGGTACCCCTCGTGCTCTGCAAAATGATTAAATCAAGCTGATCGACCATCTGTGACCTCACGTATTTCTCATGTCTTTGGGGTGAGGAGACTTAGGCTCTACTCTGCTGGCAGTTTTCGAGAATGCCACCCCTTACTATGAAGTGCAGTCACCCTGCCTTACACTAGATCTCTGGCACCTGTTCCTCCTACATAACTGATACTTTGGACCCTTGGGCCCACATCTCCCCACTGCATTTTAGGGTCAAGCAGGTCGTGTCTCTGCAGCACCCCCTAAGATCTGAGTGGGCCGGCCCTGAGAAGAAGGCTCTGGCCTTAGGTTTTCTCCTTCTCGCTCCAGGCTTTCATGTGCGTGTTTTCCAAGGCATTGCAAGCGGAGTACAGAGCCAAAGGAATCATCATCCAGGTGAGGCACTCACTTGGGGGGCCTGGGGAAGGGGTGGTATGGAGCCCTGCAGAACCGGGGCCACTGCCTCCTGCAGGACCGACCAGCAGGGAGATGGGTTGGGGGACGCCGTGTGGTCCCCTGGGACCATGGCCAGGGCAGCTGCAGCCACCCGGTCCCACCTGCTGCTGTGGCGTCTCCTGCTCTCCCTGGTGCCCCGGGTGCTGGAGGAAGAAATGGGGCTTGTGGAGGTGGTCGCTCAGAAGTGCTGTGGATTCTCTTGCTACGGATGCTATATCAGGACAAAAACTGGGGGCTTCTCTTTTCCTCTCCGACCTGGGTGGGTGGAGGACACAGGCTTACATGGGAGGGAATTGTGGAGAAGAAACCAGCCAAACCAAACTGGGCACCTGGTCCTTGTTGGAAAGAAGGGAGGGACTAGTAACTGGGGAGGGGGTCTTTTTGTGATGGGCCCCAGAGGTCCCACCCTCTTCCCTTCACCGACGACCACGGAGCTGGCATGGAGGCCACCCGTCTTCACCCGTCTTCAGCTGCATCCTCACTGCCCTCTGAATGCTGGGCAGCATGACGTCCCAAGGCCAACGACCTCCTTGTGCTTGGTTCAGCCACAGAGTTAGAGCTAAGCCGTCTCTGGAACCTAGAATAAACAGTTCACAGAGGTGGGTTTTTTTTTTTTTTTGTGATTGTTGTTTGGGAAGACGTTTTACGATATACCATTGGAAATGGAAAAAAGCACACTCAAAGTTCTATCTTTAAAATTATTGCTGCACACATTGTCTTTAAATTAAAGTGCCCAGCTGAGAGTATTTTAGATAGCTGTTACTATAAACTAAACAGCTACAGGGGAACGCTTTTGAAATAGGCAGACAGGAGGCAATGATAGGAGTTTAGCGAATTACATCATTTTCCTAGACTTAGTGGGTAATTGTCACAGCCTTGTCAGCCTGCCACGGTCCCTCTCTCTGCCCGTGGAACTAGGTAGCTCAGCCTGTAATCCCGTGCCTTGGGAGGCTGAGGTCAGTGGATTGCCTGAGCCCGCGGGTTCGAGACCCACCTGGGCAACTTGGCGAGACCTCATCTCTACAATAAATCAAAAAATTAGCTGGGC
>CAUYQG010125220.1:0-20204 GCA_963574415.1 Tarsius wallacei | reverse complement strand
AAATGCTTAGTCTCACTAGTCATCAAATAAATGCAAATTAAAACCACACTGAGATACCACTTAACTCCAGTCAGGATGGCCATCATCAATAACTTAAAAAACAATAGATGCTGGAGAGGATGCAGGGAAAAGAGAACACTTTTACACTGTTGGTAGGAGTGCAAACTAGTACAACCTCTGTGGAAGACAGTTTGGCTATTCCTAAAAGGTCTAAAAATCGACCTTCTATACCACTCCACAATTCCTCTACTGGGAATATACCCAGAGGAACTCAAATCAGTCTATGAAAAAGATAACTGTACACATATGTTTATTGCAGCAATGTTGACAATAGCAAAAACATGGACCAACCATGCTGCCCATCAAAAGAGGACTGGATTTTTAAAATGTGGTACATATAACTGATGGAATATCACACAGCCATAAAGAAGGACAAAATTATGAACTTCACAGCAACTTGGGTGGACTTAGAGTTTATAATACTGAGTGATCTATCACAGAAACAAAGAACTGAGTATCACATGTTCTCACTCATAAGTGGACCTTGAACAATTATCGTAATACTATAAGAAAAGGATTGTCAGTAGTGGGAAATTGCCAGGGAGGTGCTGGATTGGGAGTAGTGGAATTTTGCCAGGGGAGGTAGGGACACCTCTTCAACAAATGTACCTGCATAATGAACATTTGTATACTTAACCCTGAATTGTACCCCACATCTTTAAAATAAAAATTAAAATAATAATAATAAATTTATTATTTCTTTTCAAGTTTTTATCTTCTAAGTCTGTCATTCTCAAGACCATGCCACAAAAAGGTATGCTGAAATCTCACCCTCTGGTACCTGTGAATGTGACCTTATTTGGAAATAGGGTCTTTGCTGATGTAATCAACTTAATATGGACATCATTTGGGTGGGCACTAATTTCATATGACAGTTGTCTTTATAAGAAGAGGAGATACAGAGGCAGAGACTGGAGAGATGCGCTTACAAGCCAAGGAACACCAAGAATGGCTGGCAAAGCCAGAAGCTAAGAGAAAGGCATGAATAGATTCTCCCTTAGCACCTAGGGAAAGAGCCTGGCCCTGGTGACAACTTGTGTTTGGGTCTTGATCCTCCAGAATTGTGAGAGAATAATTTTTTTGTTTGTTTAAAGCCACTCAGTTTATGTACTTCATTAAGGCAACCCTAAGTAACCTAATACAACGAGTAAGAGACAATGTTCTCTAGTATTGAGTCATGACTGGTTTAGTTATATTCATCAGGATAGAATGGCCTATCCTAAGCAACACAATGTCTCATTCCTCAAAGAACTTCAGGGAGTTTGGCTAATCTGATAAAACTATTACAATTAACCTTGTTCAGAGATATCTATCTCATACTTTCATTTTAAAGAAATCTCCAAATATTTGAACCAAAACAATTATCAGTGTGTATCCCAAGCCCTCAGAACACTGGAGAAGTATGGAATGAGAACTGCCTTTCTGTGTCTTCATGCTGGGGACAACCAGATGTTCTGGCAGGCTCTCCGAAGCCTTTTAGTTTATGCCTGCTCAGATTACTGATTAGCAGGTACCTTTTTTTCGCTCTCCCATCTGAGCTTACTTGAATAACAAGTCATGCTGTTGCCACGTCCAGTACCACTCCTTCAGTGCCTATCTGGGCTGCCTCTCTGGAGGCCCAATCTTAGTTATAGATAAATGCATGTTTAACAGTAACCTATAAAGGGTTTACTTGGTGAACTTCCTCGCCTATTACTCCTTAAAGACGTCAATAGACACCCAGAAACCACAGAGGTTTTCCTTGTGTAAACACATATTTAAAAAATGATTTCTACAAATTGAGAAAATAATGTTTTAATAAATAATAAAATATAAAAGAGCATAAGTTTTATAGCTAGTGATCGGTGTGGCTATTATATTTTATTCCCACTACAATATTTATATTTTATTCTCTACATAGTGTTTATAATTTGATATTTTGAAATTTAGCAATATATTGTAAACATATTCCATATGTAAACATATTCTAAATATTCTCTTATAATCACCATTTGTCATGAGCTTATATTATTGCATCATATATGACCCCACTTCTTGAAGGATGTGTCCACACTGCTGATAATGCCACTCCAGTGCTTCCTGCTCCCTTGACACTGATCAACAGAGTTATTCACAGGGGCCGTTGATATTTTTTCATTGCGAAATCTAATGGGGGATTTCCGTTTGCTTTCTTCTGGATTTATTGACAGCAGTATTTGGCTCTTTATAAGAAATTACTGAGTTTTATAAACTCTAATTCTTCAGGATTTCCTTCTTTTTTGTGATTGTTCCTTCTTTTCTGGAGGCTTTTCTTCACAAGTCTATGTTTCATAATTATTCAGCTCTCTGTTTTCCATCTCCTTTGAAAAATTTCACAGCGACTTCAAACTCAATTTGTTCAGAAATGAACACAAAATCTTACTCTCAGAGGGAAGGTGAGAAGACGTATGTTAATTTTTCAAACTTTTCATAGCAGGAAGTCAATAGATGTAGGAAAATAATGAGGCATACAATTAAAAATAAGGATTAATAACTTCATCCTCCTAATATTCTACATAATTTTTTCTTAACATTGGAGAGTTCATGTAAAAATATGTCTCTTGTGAGTAAATGTTTTAAATATTTACATTTCTTTATTTTTCTTTGTCCTTTGTGAGTTTCAAGTACATTTTTGAATATGTTTGATAAAAACATCATGTATAGTAAGCACATGGTTTCTGCAGATAGATGCCTATATATGCGCACATATATGACATTTATACCTCATCCATTACGTACATACATACTTATGTATGTATCCAGAGTACACTGTACATATAATTCAGAGAGATCGTTTTTTAAATTTTCTTTGAACTTTATTTTCATGTGTTTATTTTGTTGTAGCTTGCTGTGTGTAATAATAAGATTTGTTTTAAATTTTAAAAAGCTTTCCATTTAAAAAACCTTTCCAGTCTATTCCTCTGGTGTTTTCTTTTCTTTTCTTTTTTTGAGTTGGAGTCTCACACTGTTGCCCAGACTGGAGTGCAGCAGCCTGCTCACAGCCACTGCAGCCTCGACCTGCTGGGATCAGGCGATCCTTCTGCCTCAGCCTTCCAAGTAGCTGGAATTACAGGTGCACGCCACCACACCCTGCTAATTTTTTTGTGATTTATTGTAGAGACGAGGGCTCCCCAAGTTGCCCAGGCTGGTCTCAGACCCCTGGGCTCAGGCAATCTTCTCACCTCGGCCTCCCAAAGTGCTGGGGATTACAGGCTGAGCCACTGCTTCAGTGGACACCACCAACACCCTTGTCACTCCAGAGTAACAAGCCAAAAGTTACCTGTGACTCCCCTGTTCCACTCGTATTCCTCATTCCTTATGATCACTTGCCAGGTCAGCCCACTTTTATATCTCCAATATTTCTCAAATGATCATCCATCTTCCCATCTCTACCACCCTCTCTTCCTTCAGACTACCAAGTACAAACTCCATTTCTTGACTTAAGCACATATACCCAGGATCTATGTGGTCATTGCCCACTGCTCAGATTTACCTTTCATCATATCCAGAACTGTCTAATATCCCTACCACCATCAGTTTTCATGTCTATTTGCTTCCTTGTTTATTTTACCCTGTCTCAATCCTTTCCTTTGCTCATGCTTTTAATCTCTCTACCTATGTTGTCTTCCTTTCTCTCATAAAGGGAAAATACCTCCTACAAAGCTTTGAGAAATCACAGAATAGAAAGTCTTCAGTATACTATATGAGCTGTTCAACCAATACTCATTCTGTTTTGTTCCTATGACCTGCATTGCCCATCACGCCTGGCAAAATTTATGAGTGGCTATACCTCAGCATTTTGAAATTTTGATTAACACATACTTGATTCTACTTTACAAACAATTCTGTTTTTGAAGAGAAGAAAGGAATGTATTTTATTTATTGTTAGTTTTCTCTTGCCTGACACATGAGGATCATTTAATAAATGTTTGTTGAAAGAAAAGTTAAGTAATGATGGAGTTTACTAAGTGCCAAAGAATGCCATAGAGACACTACATTTTAATATATCTAATACTTTCAACAATCCTATGAGATAGGCACTGTTGCCATCCTCACCTAACAGGTAAAAAAAAAGCTGAAACATAGGAAGTCAAAGTAACACTTCTAGGGCCACTCAACTAAGTGGACATTAAGGGACTGACTGTAGAATCCAGGAGATTAATGCAATTAAATAATCTCTTAAATTATTTGATTTTGAACAAAGCTCCTTAAAAATTAAATACAGAACTAGGGCTATTTCTTACAGCATTTTTATTTCTTCACGAAATTATTTTAAAAATGAATATTATTAGACTTGAACATCATGTCATGTTTTTGTATATGTTAGCCTCACTGCTTAATTTAATGAAAACAATTCCAGTCAAAACATTTTCAGTTCCAATCAAAGCATCAGATTTGCAGTTCCTGCTTATTGGTGTGTTGGTCCTTTTAAATTGCCATCAAAAAAGGGCAAGAATTTTCCTCCATTCTGGATACCCCTAGAAATTTAAGTAAAAGGATCAGACTTCAATATTACTGCCTCCTAGATGATTAGAATCTCGATTTTCTGCAGAGTATGTCAAACGTTAGGCTCCTCATATCTCCCGTCATCAGTACTTACTGAGTTGGGAGGCATGGTGATAGAGTTTGGAGATGATTTATTACATGTGACACAGGCTTCTGTTTATGCGCTCATAAAGGCCACGTCTGCAAGATCTATAGAGCCAGCTTGTACCACTACACTGAGCTGAGAAGAATAAATGAATAATTGTTTTGGTAATATTAACCAAGCATGTGTGATGTCTCTTTGTTACATCTGTTATTAACAACATAAACAAAAGGAGTCTTTGTTGGTTGTATATTACTCTGCTTTTAGGAACAATGTCATATTCCCAATTTGGTAAGCCTTTGCAGGCATCAATTAGAGAAAAAGCGTTTTGTTTTGTTTTTCAATATTTCAAGATCAGGTAGAATGTCACAGTGTTTAAAAACAAATGGCTGAATAAAAATCAGTTGTTGATTTTTTTTTTTAATACCAACCATATCATTTGTCCCCTAAGACTTTAATTCAGTGTATCTCAGAGTAGGATAAGAAAATCAATGAAAGTTTTAGCAAACACCAGAGGTTATTATTATTGGTTTGATACCACTGTCTACAGCCTCCTGTCTACATATTGCTTGAAATCTTCAACAACCTACCAGACAAATGGTTGGTGAACCTTTGACTGATCATGTCTAATGATGAGTGACTCACTAACTTGCAAGACAACTTTGCAGCTCTGGCAATAGAATAGTCTTTCCTGAAGCAGGATAGGTTCCTTGTATGCAGCTAAACTTCTCCATTCAGAAAGCTGCCAGAGCTTGCCAGGCTTATTCAAAATGGAAAAGTATCACTTAGTAGAATTTGGTGGATGGGGAATAACACTCAACATTACCTTTCAAAAAACTAGGATGTGACATGAAAAAGATTTAAAAATGAGTAAATGCTTGCTGAGGGACAAAGAGTTTTGTGCATACCACTACTTCACCCCATCTCCAGACTGAGTGAAAGTGAGGGAAAAAGAAAGCTAAGACACATCTGAGTTCTTTAATATTTTCCATGACTCAAGGATCAGCCTGCCCAAGGCACAGGGAGCTGTCCTAAAAAGTCTTGTCAAAGGAACAAGAGTGGACACAGAACAAGCAATATCCTTTGTGGACTGGAGGCCACATAGTAGATGCAGATGGGGACGTTAAAACTGCTCAGTGTAGCTAACTATTGGCACTGAAGATAAATCACCCCATCTACACACATCAGCACCTTAGAAACAGGTTAAGCCTGCGCTAAATGTTGACACCTGTGAAAGGTGAAGGCCCTGAGTTGACTGATAGTAATTTTTCACCACTGTGTGGTAGGAAGGAATGCTGAAACAAAAATTAAATTTTGTTATGGATATATAGGAAGACAGCATTCTTGTACATCTGAGAAATATGAACTACTATTTATCCCAACTACTCTTTCAGGAAGCAAAATCTGTTTCTCTATAGTTTTTGCCTTTTTCTAGCTGTTAGGACCATTCAAGTGCTTTTTTAAAAATTTGGTATTTTTTATTTGTGGCTAACTAAAGATAGAGATTGCTAAGGACTGTATATTTTGTGTCCCCCACCACCAAGTTCATAAATTTAAATCCTAATCCACAAGGTGATGGTATTAGGAGGTGGAGCCTTTAGAAAGTGATTAGGTCTTAAGAGGGGAATTCTCATGAATGGGATTAGTAGCCTTATAAAAGATATATGAGAGCTTACTTTTTCTCTCTCTGTTTTCCTCCATGTGAGGAGACAGCACGAAGATGGCCATCTGTAATTCAGTTAGGAGGCCCTCACCAGACGCGGATTTGCTGGTTGCTTATCTTGGACTCCCAGCCCCCAGAACTGTGAGAAATAAATGTTTGTTGTTTAAGCCGCCAGTCTATGGTAATTTGTTATAACAGCCCAAACTGACTAAGACAGAAAGAGATCTTTTTCTTACCCAGACTATGTTCTCAAGTCCACCATGCTTCATATACCATTCTGAGTGCATTATAATTTGTACACATTTCCATAAGATGGGTGACCAAATTATTATTATCTATTATTCAAACATGGTCCAAGGTATTATTTTTCTCCAAGTGCAGTTTGATGAATGTAGCTTGAAGCATCACCCATTCTAATAATATTTTTAAAGATAATATAAAATAACAAGGTAAAAAACAATGTCTAAACACTATGTGCACAGCTCATTCTAGGTATCATAGGTGCCTTAGTCTGCTTAGTGTCTCTATAGCAGAATACCACAAACTGGGTAATTTGCAGCAAACAAATTTATTTGGATGATGGTTCTGCAGCCTGGGAAGTTCAAGAGTATGGCACCAGCATCTGGCAAGGGCCTTTGTCTTGTGTCAGTCCATGGAAGAAGCAGAAGAAACAAAGGTAAAAAAAGCAAGAGAGAAGGGGAGAAGGAGGAGGAGAAAGAGGAGGTGGAGGAAGAGGCAGAGGAGAACAAGAAGGAAGGTGAACTCAACCCTGCAATACTAATCTCTTCTCATGATAAAGACATTAATATACTCATGAGGGCAGAGCCCTCATGACCTAATTTCTCTTGAAGTTTCCACCTCCCAACACTCTTACATTGGGGATTAAGTTTTCAGCACATGAACTTTGAGGGACACATGCAAACCATAGTAATGGGTGACACTAACAGGTCTAGATATGGCTCTAACCTAGAGATTCTATTGCATAAATTTTATTAATTATTTTGGTTGATCATGCAGCATTACTAAGAGGCTATTTTTTAATTTTACTTTTGGTGTTCTATGTATCTGATGCACTTTTGGTGTTCTATGTATCTGATGCATAGACAGGATAAGGATAAGGATAAGAATAAGTTTCTATAACAGAGACTCCTATAAACCTATAGCTTAAAGGGTAGAAAATATTTCTTCTCTCATACATAGAACCATGTGTTAGGGCAGCTTTGTTTCTTATGGCTTTTCATGGAACTAGATTCTTTCCAAAGCTTTGCTCATTCATCCTCTGCCCCTGACAGGCAGGGGTCAGTCAGTACACCAGTACCCTTATATAGTTTCTGTAAATAAAGTTTTATTGGAACACAGATATTCATTATACATTGCACATGACTGTTTTTGTGTGCCAATGGCAGAACTGAGTACTAACACAGACATAATATTATCCACAAAGCCTAAAATATTTAAATATGTGATCCTTTGCAGAAATGGCTTGCTGAGGCCTACCTTAGGGTACTGTCATGGTCTGCAAGGTAGAAGCTGGGTCACCATCATACCTCGACTCAGTTTGCAGAAAGAGGAAGAGAACACGAAAAAGTCATTCTCATTGGTGCCAAGCCTGGAAATGATACACATCACCTCTGCCACTTTTGACTGGGAGGGAACTTTGTCATTGCCAATGCATCCTCAAAAAACCCTGTGACATGCAGTTGAGGTAACAGCTTCACTCTACAAGTCTGTATTATGGAAAGAAGGGAGGAGCTTCGCGGATGATCAGCAGTCTCTTCCACATTCAGTACAAAACAAGCGACTATGCAAGCACTTCAATCTTTTTGGACAGTACAAGTTCTGTCAATGCAATTTTCCTCTTTGGTTTAATGTTTGTGTCTATTTTAAAGAAAAATGTACTCATCTCTTTCTATATCATTTATACCGCCCATCAAAATGTTAGATTATTTCTCAACAGCTGTTGGACATTCCAAATTCCTTGTGGAAAATGAATAGGAAGTTTGGTCTTGTAACATAAAGCTTGGAAGTATTCGGCATCTTAGTCAACATGTACCTGGTTATTTCTTAAAGAAAAGGTTCATGTAAATACTGAAATGGAGCTGATTGCAACAAGGACTTCCTCTGACTCTCATCTACCAAATCAGATTAGTTATTAATGAGTCTATTGTCAGATAATGACAATAGAAACAAAGGAAATTTGGATATACAATGGTCCCTACATTGTATAAGATATCACAGTTTATAAATTGCTTTCAAACTCACAATCTCATCTAGACAGCATAAGACTCTACAAGGGAACCCAGTTCTGTCATTTAGGGCCGTCTATCACCTCCTGTTCTATTAATTTTTATCGACCTATTAGCATTTCTTATTTTATGAGCATCTCCTGTTCTATTAACATCCTCTATTCTATTAGCTTTGCCTGTTGTTTTAGCTCCTCGATTTTTCTTGGCAGAATAATAGCATTAACATCTTATCTCCTACTATGGAAATTCAGAAATCAAAATCTCAGTCTCTAGCGCTCTAGTCAATAGGAGTTTTGATATTGAGAAAGGGACTAAGAGATGAAAGGTAATATTTGGACTCAAGCTCCATTCTCTTGATTTAGCAGTGCAGATGCCAACATATCACAGCCCAGTGTCTGCTCCTAGTCTTCGAAAACACCCTTGTTTCTCGTCTTTCTTCCAAGCCTGGTCCTCCAGTCACATATTGAATTGTGATTCCCCCAGTATCTTTCTAATAAATTCCCTTTTGATTTTGAGCCACTTAAAATCCATTAGTGTTGTTTGTAACTAAGAACCTAAATTGAAACTGGCTAATTTTATCATCCACATTATAGATAAAGAAACTGAGACTCAGAAATATCCCTGCTGATAGTCATACAGCTAGAGAGCTACTCAAGAAACTTTTGTTTTTAATTCTATATCTAGTGATGCTTTACCCTTTAATGAATACTTCCATAATCTCCCCTTTCTCCTGAGAAGCTAAAGGAAAGTTTCTAGCACAGCTCTGAGGTCTTTTTTACTTGAGAAGGCCTAATTTCAGAGTTAGTGGCTGTCTGCTCTACGTTCCCATAACAATTTATCCTACGTATATGTGTGTGTGTACATATATATATATATATATTTTTTTTTTAATCTCATACACATACATATATAGATGAGACACCAAAAAACCCTGAATTATCTCTTCTGAAGGGTGGGCCTCTTGTAGTACAGGCTTCCTCCACTAGGTGAGTGTTCTCAGAACCCACTGGCATTAATGTACCAGTTAGCATTGTATTTGGCTTCAATGACTGTTGGAGAGTCTTTCAGTGAATTTGCTCATTTCATGATGGGTGATTTATGAGTACGCCTGCCCACACCATGCTGAGTGTTCAGTAGTTTTTGACCAAAAACTGCATAACCCCTTTTCCCCATCCTCCCTATTCATCAGATCTCACCCAAATGACTTTTATTTTTCTTTTTCTCCCAGATGAAAAAAGTCCTCAAAGGGAAACATTTTGCCAGTGTGGAAGAGGTGAAACAAAAAAATGGTAGAAGCACTAAAAGGCATCAAAACTTACAAGTTCAAAAGCTGTTTTGAGAAGGGGAAAAAGAGTTTCAATAGATGTATTGCATTGAATGAATAGTCTTTGAAGGTAACTGAAGTTTACACATGTAAGAATACATGATTTTTAATAAATAAATTCTATTTTTTGGAGTCTCCCCATATATAATATTACACATATATCATAATTGCCTTTATATTTTTATTATGAGAACCACATGCATTTTATTAATAGGCGATATAAATTTTGTATATAACTCACTAAAATATAAGCTTCTCTAGAGGAGTAATTTTCTTATTTCTTACTATAGGGTCTAGTATATCATGGGTACTCAATTATTTTTGTTGGATAAATGAATGAATGAATGACTGAGCAAAGAAATGTGATAAAGTAAGATGTCATAAATCTCAAGGAGATTTTCTGAATTATTAGACTCTTAGAAAAACAGAATCCAAATACCAAATTATTCACATTCTAGCACCAACCTCTCAACAAGAACCAGAAATTCTGCTACAGCATCCATAACTGGAGGAAGTTAATGTTGTCATGCCCAGTGGGAATATGAGGCTTTGTCGCAACGTTTTCTGTTCAGATGTTATAGAGGGAAAAAATATAAAGCAAGTGGCTAGGCTTGCCTCGACCTTGTCCTATGGCTAAAGATGCTGAAAGACCTAAAAACTCAGAATTATCTCTTCTACTAGTCTGCTAGGCTGTTTCTAAATGTGGGACACACTCTGACGTTAGACTTGTCTCCAGAGGCCCAATTAACATGAAAATTTCTTCCTTGGCAGGATCATCAATGGGTCTATGGCGGCTATGGCAAGCTTGGATCATCAGATAGAGGCTGAGAAGCTGCAAGAGAGAGCAAAGTGTGCTGCCATATGCATGAGGCTCATCTTCAAAGACAATGGTAGAGTCTGAGAGCAATGTGGGGGTGGGTGACTGAAAGCAGTGGAAGGAAGAGCAGATCTGTGTGAAGAAAGGCACAGATATGGGGGAATGTGGAGGGCGCATAGAAAAGAACTATGAGAGATGCTGAAGACAAACATGCTAAAGATGTTTGCCTAGAAGAGATAGGCTAGGGTTCCTTGGCTTTTCTAAAATGGTTCCCAGAGTTCTACGCTCTAAATTAATTCAGGAATAAACTCTTCTCGGGAACCAAGCTGGATCCTTGGAGGGAGAATACATTTTCTAGGGTAGCTAATTCAGAGTTCACATGGAAGACAAAGGAGGATTTTAAAATAAGCTTGTATGAGATAATAAAACACATACAATATTAATTTCCTTCTACACCACATCTGTGTGGGTGAACCTAGCAGTGCTACCTGCTAGGCGTGAATGTCCATTCTTACTTCCACTACTCACCCAGTATATACAAAGGGATCCCCCCCAAAAAAATCCTAAAATTATCTTTTGGAGGATGAGCTCCTTGTAGTGCGTGTTTCTCCTACTAGATAAGTGTTCCAGGAACCCATCAACATCAGTGTACCAACTAATGTTGTGAATTTTTTTTTTTAGATTCTTTCAACGCATTTGCCCATTTCATGATGGATGATTTACCAGTGCATCTGCCTATAACACGCTAAGAGTTCAGCAGTTTTTGAACAAAAACAGCTTGACCCCTGTGCCCCACTCTCTCTGTTCGCTTGATCTCTTCCCTAAGTAACTTTTTTGTGTTTCCCTGGATAAAAAAATCCTCAAAGAGAAATGTGGAAGAGGTGAAACAAAAAACAGCAGAAACACTAAAAGGCATCAAAACTCAATAGGTGTATTGTATCAAATGTAATTTGAGGGTGACAAGTTTAAACAAGTAGGAATAGATACACAATTTTTTATAAATAAATCATGGGACTTTTGGGGTTCCCTCTTGTATATTTAGAGTGGTGCTGTTACAAACAACAATGTGGTAGGTGACATGCCTGTAACCATACATTAGATAAGACCAACCTACTTACATTATGTAAGTTTCTGTCTTGTCTATAGTCTCATTCTGGAAATATCCTGACAGTTTGATGATGTAACAGCCATGTTTTGGAATCTCACATGGAAAATAACTGTGAGAAACTTCTGGGAACTTAAGGCAGCTGCTAGATGCTGAAAGTGGCCTCTTACCAACATTCAGCAAAAACAAAAATCAAACTGAGGCTTTTTGCCCTATAACCACAAGAAACTAGTCAATGGCTGTAAACAGCCATGTGACCCATGAGACCCTTCTCCAGCTGAGTCTCCAGATGAGAACCTGAAACCATGTCCCAAAGAGTTAAAGACACCAATGACTAACAAAAATAATTGAGTTTGTAGTCTGGGAGATAAGAAAACAGACAACCGAAACTCCCTTTACTTGTAAGATAACAACACTGGCTGAAATCAATATGGTCAGATGAAGTTTGCACAGAACAAGCTTGCTGACGTCATAGCCTAAATTTCCATTGAATGTTTCATACCAACTCCCCCCTAAATTTGTACCTGAGATCTATGAATTATCATGAAAGAGATAACTGTGCATGCTTGAGGAATTCTCAGACCTCATTTTTCCTTCCACCAAGCATTCACTAAGCACAGAGTCCACCGCTTAAGCTTTTTCCAGTTAATTTACTGCCTAAAAGTCAGCATCAGAAGACAGAGTTGTGATAGACTACTATCTCCTTGGTAATCAGCTTGCAATTAAAAGCTCTTCTTGGCCCGGTGCAGTGGCTCACACCTGCAATCCCAGCATTTTGCAAGTCCAAGACAGGAAGATTGCTTGAGCCCAGGAGTTTGAGAACAACCTAGACAACATAGCAAGATGCCTGTAATCCCAGCTACTCAGGAGACTGAGGCAGAAGGGTCGCCTGAGCCCAGAAGGCTGAGGCTACAGTGAGCCTTGATTGTGCCACTGCACTCCAGCTTGGATGACAGAATTAGACCTTGATTCAAAAAACATTTTCTAATATAAATAAAATCTCTTATTTTCTCAGAAGCCTTGTGTCTTAATACTGGCTTCTAGTGCATTAGACATCAACCCTCTTGCTCAATAACAAACCCAACCCTGGTCGACTCCTTGGCTGCAGTCTTGTGGGACCCTAAGCAGAGAACCCAGTTAAGACATGTATTGCTTTAAATCACAAACTTTCGTATAACTGGAAAACTGCCTCGTACTCAATATTTACATTAGCTATGTCTCAGATTCTTACTGAAAAGAAATAGGAAAGGGAATGCAGTGGAATGCAGCAGAAAGAGTATTTCTACTCTTGGAGAAAGACAAAAGTGAATTCAAATTAAAATGTCATCTCTTGCTAACTGTATGATTTTATGCAAGTCACACTTAACCTTTCTGTAGCTCATGTTCTTCTCCAGCAAAATTGAAATGATGTTTTCTACTGACCCAATGACTTGATAAGAAAGAATACACAGGCAGTGCAAGAAAATTTAGTAATACTGATTGTTAGATTCAAGTAATCACTTATTACAAAATAGAAATATCTAATATTCATTGAGTACTTACTATGGGCCAGTGTACTAAATACATTATATCTCTGTACTCAATTTTTACAGTAATGCTAAGAGACAGTATTACCAAATTTTACACATGAAGAAACAAAAACACAGAGAAATTTAAGAGCATATCCAATTATATAACTTGCATTTGAACCTGGACCATCTATTGCCATTGAAGGTTAGCTTGGATGTGGCAGGAAAATCATGACACAGAATCACCAGAGATTACGTTGGAGGCAGAAATTGTCAGATCCTGGTGAGCTGTGCAGGCCACTCATAGATGCTTAGGCTTCTTCTAACCCGGGAGCAGGAGAGATAAGATAGGATTTCCACAGTAACCCTACTGTCAATTAAACCTTGTGTCTAAGCATAGATGTGCTTTTATAAAAATATTGTTATACATAATGGTTTAGCTGACAGGAGATTACACTTATGCCCTAGATTAGTTGGGCTTCCAGGAGACAATAAAAAAATCCATTGACCATGTATAGAAAGCACTCTGCTTAGAAACAGTTTTCACAACCCAAATAGCCCACTTACAGATGATTTTTGAATATATATACTGTTTGACAAGTGCCTGTCCTTATGTGTGTGTTTGTATAATTACGTGAGTTCCAGCAAAACCAGCAAAACCATCGGATTGGAGCTCCAGGTAGAAACCAGCTCATTGCAGGCAGAAGAGGTTTCTGTAATTCCTTGTATTTCCTGAAGACAAAGGAAGAAAGTAATTCCTCATTCCCCTTTGGATCTCTCTGTGCTGGGGACAGCTGGGTGGGTGATTGATCAGCAAGTTTTCAACACAGCAGGAGCCGCATGGAAGAATGGCGGGGATCTGAGAGCTCTAAAAATCAGAATTATGTACTTGGCTATTCATAATGCTTTAAAGAAACAAAATGTGTGTCACTTGTCCCAGTCAAAATGAATAAACCTTGAGGAGTTTAGGATTTTTCAGGGTGAGCTAGGGAAGTTATGGCTTCAAAGACTAAGAAGTGTATTCAGATCTTTCCACTCTCTGGGGTGGAATTAATTGTGTCTATTGCCACTGAGATTACCAAGCAGAGCTAAGCACAGCATCACAGGTGAGCCTGATAAATCCTGTTAAGTTTCAAGGCAGCTACTACCCACCTGTTATGTGGGGTGATTTTTCACAAGCTGGAGACATACATCAGAACACAGGGAGTTCCATTGGGGCCAGCTGTGTTCGTAACCAGACAGACAGCAACTTGATGAATGCTCCCAGAAGGAAACCAAGGAAGATACTGTGATGGAGGAAAGGGAACACAAAGTACCATGTCAATAAAAAGAACAGAAACTATAGGAAAAGGGAGGCTTAACCCAAGTACCCTCACTTAGTAATTGGTGGGTTTTGCCAAGAAAATGCTCTGTAAGTCTTCTGGGAAATGTACCATTGAAGTATGCAGTCTCTTAGGAAAGCACATGAAATGAAACCATAGGTGTTGCTTTTATCAGAGAATGGTGATCTTTCTTTCTCTTTTTGAGTTGCGTCTCACTCTTGTTGCCCAGGCTGGAGTGCAGCGGTACGCTAATGGCCACCACAGCCTCAACCTGCTGGGCTCAGGTGTCAGGTGCACACCACTACACCTGGCTAGTTGTGTGTGTGTGTGTGTGTGTGTGTGTGTGTGTGTGTGTGTGTGATTTATTGTAGAGACAAGGTCTCACCAAGTTGTCCAGGGTGGTCTTGAACCCCAGGCTCAGGCAATCCTCTCACCTCGGCGTCCCAAAGTGCTGGGATTACAGACTGAGCCAGGCCAGAATGATGATCTTAAGGACAATTACTCTTCCTTATTTTTCTTTGTTTCAGCTCCTTGCTCTTGGGTAGGCAAACTATGACCCATTGCCAGTGTTTGTATTGACTGTGAGCTAAGGGTGGTTGTTGTATTTTTAAATAGTTGAAAAACAATTTAATGATAAGTTTTATGTATGAAATTTTAGTGTCCATAAGTAAAGTTTTATTTTTCAACTTGGCAACCTTGACATTTGGAGTTGGAGAACTCTTTGCTGTGGGCAGGAAGCTGTTCTACACGTGGATATTTAGCGGCACCCCTGGTCTCCACCCACTAGGTCACAGCAGCACCCCGTCTCCATTTGTGACAATCAAAACTGTCTTCATATATTGCTAAATGTGGCCTAGAAGGCAAAATCACTCCCTGTTGAAAACCCCTTTTTTTGAAACACAGTCATGTTTATTATTTTCACTGTTGTCTATCTGTGCAAAAAAAAAAAAAAAACAGCAGAGTTGAATAATCTTATCAGAGACCATTTGCCTCTCAAAGCCCAAAATATTGACTCTCTGCCGCTTTACAGGTAAAGTTTCCTGTTTCCTGTTTTAACACACAGAAGAAACTCTGTGTTTGGGGAAAAAAGAAAAAGAATGAAGAGAGGGAAAAATCAGGGAGTAGGTTGGTCAAGCAAAATACTTTTGAAGAAAAATGAATTGTTGTTGTTTTTCTGACACAAAGACCAATGCACAAATGTCTGGTTGAGGCTAGCCTCTTCCTAAGAACAATGCAAGTACAAGTTTATCTCTAAAGCAACACCATCTGAGTCCCTAAGATCATCATTTTCTATTTTAAACTCTAGGAAGCTACCATCTATCATAGAAATTATAGGTCAACAAAAGAGAATAAAATGGACAAATGCATAAGTATTGTCCCTTCTAAGCAACTCTGGATTATTTTAAATATATTAGCACCATATAATGGTTCAACAAATTCCAAGTCAACAGATTTATGAAATTTGTAAAAGAGAAAGGGATTTTTGGACATTCAGCATCTGTCAGGCATTCAGAGATAATCTATACATAAATGTAACTCTGGAGAGCTCTTTGAGGTGGGCAGTATTTCCACAAGGAAATATGTGACTCATAAACATTAAGGAACTGTCCAAGATCATATGAAGACAGGAGCAGAGTTAAGACTCTAATTAGAATTGGATACAGCCGAAATCTTTACTTCTGCCGCTGCCATGCCATATATACATTAAAACTGAATTAGCCACATTCACAAAAGTGGCAAATCTGTCTTCAGGATAAGCTGACATTTCTAAAAATTCTAAGCATGAAGGGAACTGAGTCAGAGACAGATTCAATGAGCCCTTTCCCCACAGTGGAAGGCCCCCACAGAGCAGGCAGGGCCAACTCCTTCACTTCCAGGAAGCATAAACTGACAAATCCTGGGGTGACTCGGCCTAAGATTTTGGTGAAGCATCATCAGTGTTTCTGTACAGCATGCTGAGCCATGTTAGAAAGACACTCCCAGACAATCTAAGAGGGGAAATGGACTGAAAAGTCATGGGTGTAGAGGCAGGCAGTATAAAGAGAGATTTATCACTTGTTCTGATAAATTGACAGTGAAATTAAAAAGCTTAATTATTTCAGCATGAATTTTGAGAGGCTTCTTTTCCCACTGAACATATGAAAAAGTTTCAAAGCATTTTGCCGCAATAAAACATCTGTGACCCAATTTACATAAAACAAAGTTGTTCTGGTGGCAAAGAGCACCAAGACTGTGCAAGCCCCTGTGCCATCCTCCATTAATACACAGACCCTTGTGCATACAGTAAGCCATCAGAAGCATCCTTACAAATCTGGAGTGTGTGTGGATATGAAGAGGGGTTTCCGTAGGGCAAACACCACTGAGAAGAATGTGACAGATCAAAGGCCAAAGGAAAAGGTGTACTAAGAGTTCACTAATGGAAAGATAATGGCTTCCAGGAGGCTGGTGAGAAGACAAAATAGAAAGAATGAATCTTCAGGACAAAAGCACACTTGAAAAAATATGGCACAAATACACTATTTGAAGGTATGGAATTGAAATTATAATAATTCTGAGATGTTTCTTTCATTTCATTTTATATGCTGCTAATAGAGACAGGTGGAAATATAGTCCGAAGGGTCTGTTTTGAAAGATCATGGCAATATCTGGAGCTTAATCACAATGGATCAGACAGTTCTTTTTTTTTTTAAGTATATTTTGAAGAAAACTGAGATCTGATCCGATATACTTCAATTTGTATTCACTATTCTTGAATGATTTGAAGTAGATTATTTTAAACTGATATAAAACTTGACAAAAATCTGTTCTAAAGAATGTATAGAATATTGGCATATGGTAATTTACTAATTAGAGAAAAAAATAGGCAACACTTACTTCTCTAAGATGTGAAACTTAAATTGTACAAAGAATTAACTAGATTAAATTGGTAAAGATTTTGGACTTTGTGTCCTTCCTATTCTTTCAGTTTGAAAATACTGTCTTATTTTCTGAGAGAACTTTCAGCTATCTTATGTTCTTAATAAACAGAAGATGAGTTTTAAAATGTAAGTGCTTATAGATATCTTTTAAATTAACATTTTTACATCAAGAATTAATTAATTGCACATTAAATCAGTGGTTCTTAAAGGGCAGTGCAATTTCTTAACTGGGAGTACTTGGGAACAAATTATATCTTAGGGACTTTTCAAAATACAGCACTGCCACCTACCACCAATTAACCTAACCCTTGGGAGAAAATTCTAATATTTGGCTGACAATGTGCACAAGAGCTGCCACAGGAATGACTTTAAAAGCTCAGTGTCAGCTGGGCTCGGTGGCTCAGCCTGTAATCCCAGCACTTTGAGAGGCCGAGGTGAGAGGATTGCCTGAGCCCGCGGGTTCGAGATCAACCCAGGCAATTGGTGAGACCTCGTCTCTACAATAAATCAAAAATTAGCAGGTCGTGGTAGCGCGCACCTGTAGTTCCGGCTACTTGGAAGGCTAAGGTGGAAGGATCACCGGAGCCCAGCCGGTCGATGCTGCAGTGGCCAGGAGTTTGCCACTGCCCTCCAGCCTGGGTGACAGAGGGAGACCCCACTTCAAAAATAAAAAGCTCAGTGCCATTCAAAACCTTCACAAAGTTGAGCAGGGAGTAGCACAATGAACAGGATGGCTGGAAGAACAGCTGATTCCATTTTTCCCATGGAAGAAGTTTGCAAACATGAAGTTCTCTCTGGGCAGAGTTGATGTGGGTGGGTGGAAAGATCTGTTCTGGAATAGGGTACAGAGTAGTGGGCACTAGGCAAACCGGGGCATACACAACAGCTGACTTCTGCAGAGGGGACTCTCCAGCCAGGGGGATGCTAAAAATCCGGGGTTTTGTGTGAACTGATTTATTTTTTATGAGGGCAACTATTTTTTTTAACTGGACATTATGAGAACCAATACTATACAGATGCCTTATCTGTGGGTCAGACGCAGCTCGTAAGTTACCAGTGTGTGATCTCTACAGTCCCCAGTGGGGACACTGAAATCTGTTACAATATAAAGCTAAACATGGAGAGTCATTGCCTAGGTGACATCATATTTTGCTTCCATGCCTTTTCTGATTCATTGTTTTTTGTCAAGTGTGTACTGTAAGGATATTATGGGTGTTGCTGATAATATGATATAATGTGATCTACTAGAACAACACAGAAATGTCTTCTTAAATTTAAGTATCAGAAATAACTGATCTAAGGGGCAATTTTAAAAAATACTTTGTTGACTCTGTGACTTATCACAGATTGTGTTTACATCTTGGCATTGGGTGCTTGAAAGCTTAAAGCTGAATTTATGTGCTCACCCTTCTGAATCTATTCTACTTTCTGTCACTCGCTTTCCTTTTGTTTCCTCATATCTAACATTCTGACTCATTGTAATTTGATTTATCTTTTTATACTTACTGGGTTCTTGATGAGTCACATCCACCTCAGAACAGAACAAAAGGAATTATGTGACAGGTATTAAAAATTTTAATATAATTATACATTTTAACTATTTGTAGCTCATTTCCTTTTAAGGAGCAAGTTCTTTCTTTTTGTTTTTAATGTTAAGAGGGACAAAGAGTAGGAGAATTATTTTAATGTGAATGACTGTGGATAGAGGACCTGCGATTGAATAAACTCAGAGGACCGGTGATTGCAGGGACTCAAACTCAGAAAACCTGTGATTGGAACAAACTCATATTACCTATTACTGAATAATCTCAAACTCAGAGGACCTGTGATTGAATAGACTCAAACTTTAATTACCATATAGAGGATAGAACTGAGGGGAGGTAAGGAAAAGAAAAAGAAAGAGAGAGAGAGAGAGAGAGAGACAGAGAGAGAGAGACAGAGAAAGAGAAAGGAGAGAGAGATCCTAATAATTCAGGTTTCTACAAACCAAAATTGTAAAATCTACATGGAAAATGAATGTGGAGATAGACACCCAAAAATCAATATTTTAAAGTAAATTTACTTCATATGAACTAAAATTAATAAAACAACCAAAATAAAAGTTACATAATTATATTTATGGTGTTCAAGAAATAAAATAAAGAATAATATTCATAAAAATGAAATAATATGTGAATCAAAAAGAATACATAAATTAAAAAGACAGGAAGTCTTAAAAAATGAATTATTTTGAAACATAGGAAAAAACTGCAACAAATACAATAAGCTTTATATGATTTATAAATTTGAAGAATGAGGAGCTGATCAGAATGAAGCATAAAAATTACATAGATATGAAAATATAAACTTTATTTAAGACAGAAGACATAGAACAGTTTAGGGGCAATTAATAAAAAGCAATTTCAAAATTAAGTTTAAAAGATGGCATGAGTGAGGCCGGGCTCAGTGGCTCAGCCTGTAATCCCACTTTGGGATTGCCTGAGCCCGCGGGTTTGAGACCCACCCGGGCAAGCGAGACCTCATCTCTACAATAAATCAAAAAAATCAGCCGGGTGTGGTAGCGCGCGCCTGTAGTTCCAGCTACTTGGAAGGCTGAGGCGGAAGGATCGCCGGAGCCCAGCAGGTCGAGGCTGCG
>CAUYQG010125218.1:0-19787 GCA_963574415.1 Tarsius wallacei | reverse complement strand
GCGCCTTGGGAGGCTGAGGTGAGTGGATTGCCTGAGCCCGCGGGTTCGAGACCCGCCTGGGCAGGCGAAACCTCATCTCTACAATAAATAAAAAAAATTAGCCGGGCGTGGTAGCGCGCACCTGTAGTTCCAGCTACTCGGAAGGCTGAGGCAGTAGGATCGCCGGAGCCCAGCGGGTCAAGGCTGCGGTGCGGTGGCCGGGAGCGGCCACTGCACTCCAGTCTGGGCGACGGAGTGAGACGCCAACTCAAAAAAAAAAAACAAAAACATTTTAGATTTCTAATAGACATCAATATGAAAGGATGAAAGGCAAAACAACAATACTTTGTTTTTGTTTTTTTGTGTCTGTGTGTATGTTTGCTCCTCCAGATTGGATTTTTTCCTTTTTTTTTTTTCTCTTTTAATTTTATTTATTTTTTAGATGTGGGGTACATTTCAGGGATAGGTATATAAATATTGATCATACAGGTATCCTTGTTGATGAGGTATGCCCCTCCCTCCCCTAGCAGTTTCCCTCAACTGCCAATCCCACCCGCCCCCCCCCAACAGTTTCCCACTACTGCCAATCGCTTTCTTATAGCATTATAATTGTTCAAGATCTGTTTATGAGTGAGAACATATGGAACTCTGTTCTTTGTTTCTGTGATAAATCACTGAGTATGATCAAACAACAATACTTTGAAGAGCAAACATTTATTTTTATTTTCAATTCACAGATATAAATATCTACATAAACAGTATAGACACACATAGTACAATATTTTTTGATATATGTATATATTGTGGCATGGGGAAATCAAGCTATTTAACATTTGAATTGCCTTACCTCTCGTTTATTCGCGGTGAGAACACAACGCTTAAAGTCTACTCTCGGTGGCTCAGCCTGTCATCCCGCGCTTTGGGATGCTGAGGTGAGTGGATTGCCTGAGCCAGCGGGTTCGAGACCCACCTGGGCAACTTGGCGAGACCTCGTCTCTATAATAAATCAAAAAACTAGCCGGGCGTGGTGGCATGTGTCTGTAGTTCCAGCTACTTGGAAGGCTGAGGAGGAAGGATCGCCGGAGCCCAGCAGGTCGAGGCTGCGGTGGCCGGCAGCGGCCGCTGCACTCCAGCCTGGGCGACAATGAGACTCCAACTCAAAAAAAAAAAAAAAAGTCTACTCTCTTAGCAACTTTCAAGTATACAATATAGTTGTTAACAGTAGTCATCATGATGTACAATAGATCTCTTGAGGTTATTCTTCCTGTCTAACCAAAATTTTGTACTCTTTAACCACCATCTCCTAAATCTCCTCTCTTACCCCAAGCCTCTGGTAACACCATTTTACCCTCGGTTTCTGTGAGTTCAACATCTGATACTCCACAAATAAGTGAGATCACGTGGTATTTGTCTTTCTGTGCCTGTTTTATTTTATTTAACATAATATCCTCCTGATGTATTGATGTTGTCACAAGTGAAAGAATTTCCTTCTTTTGAAAGGCTTAATAATATTCTACTGGGTATATGTACAACATTTTCATTATCCATTTATCTGTCGTCAGAAAGGTTGATTCTATATTTTGGCAATTGTGAATAGTGAATTAGTGAATATAGAAATGTAGATGTCTCTTCAAAATACTGATTTCATATCCTTTGGATATCTACCCAGTAGAGAGAATGCTGCTGGGTCATAAGGTAGTTCTATTTTTAATTTTTTGAGAAATCTCCATACTGTTTTTCATAATGGCTGTATATTCCCCCCAACAGTGTACAGAGTTTGACTTTTCTTCACATCATCACCCACACTTATCTTTCTTCTTTTCTTGATCATAGCCATTCTAACAGTTGTGAGATATTTCATTGTGGCTTTAATGGGCATTTTCCTGATAATTAATGGTGTTGAAGATTTTTCCATATACCTGTTGGCCATTTGTATATCCTCTTTTGAGAAATGTCTTCTCAGAGTCTTTGTTCATTTTATAATAGGGTTAGTTGCCGTCTTACGATTGAGTTAAGTTCCATCTATATTTTGTATATAAACCCTCATCTAATGTGTGGTTTGCAAATAGTTTCTCCCACTCTGTAGATCATCTGTCCACTCTGTTGATTGATTCTTTGTCTGTACAGAAGCTTTTTAGTTTAATGTAATCCTATTTTGTTGTTGCGGTTGCCTATGCATTTCATATTCCAAAATCATTGCCCAGACTAGTGTCATAAAGCTTTTCACCTATTTTCTTATGGCTTTTTCAAAAGTTTCAAGTCCTATGTCTAAGTCTTTATAGATTTTGAGATTTTTTTTTTATATGGTATGAGACAGGGTCTAATTTCATTCTCCTGCATACAGATATATAGTTCTCCCAGTTCCATTTATTGAAAAGACTGTTCTTTCTTCATTGATGTATTCTTGGTATATTTGTGAAGAATTAATCTACTGTAATCAGTTTCAAAATGATGATGTAAAAGTAAGCTGACTTTACTCACTCCCACAGAAAACAAAACAAAAAAAAACAAATATGCATCTTTCTTATTGCCTCAAACTAAATCCTATTCAGACATATTGTTACAAGTCACTATGAGTTTATTACAATATAAAAACAATTTGAAATTTATGCATAGTTTTTTCATAATATTCATTTTAATGAATTTTTAAAGACCCTTTATATATGTCTTTCAAGTTTCTATGGTCTAAAGGGTAGTTCAAGTCTAAAGTTTCCTTATTGATTTTCTATATGGATGATCTGCCCATCGCTGAAAGTAGAATACTGATGTCCACTACTATTATTATTGTATTGCAGTCTATATCGCCCTTTAGATATATTAATATTTTATTTATATTTAGAGGCTCCAATATTGGGTTCATATATATTTTACATTGGTATATTTTCTTAAAGAATTCCTGCTTTACCATTATATAATGCTCTATTTGTCTTTTTAAATAGTTTTTGCTTAAAATCTTATTTTAGCTAAAACTTTGACTTCAAGTCCGATGTAAGTATCACTGCCAATATCTTTTTCCATTTTCATTTACATATAATATTTTACCATCATTTTCCTTTCGATCTGTGTGTCTTTAAAGATGAATTGAGTTCTCTTGTAGACAGCATATTGTTGTGTCTTTTTAAAAATGTCTTTTGAGTGGACACTTTAATCCATATACATTTGAGGTAATTTTTGACAGGGAAGGATTTCCTATTGCCACTAAAAAAAAATTTTTGTTGGTTTTATACATCCTTTTTTCCTTTCTTCCTCTCATGCTGTATTCTCTTGTGATTAAATAATTTTCTCTTGCAGTATGTTTTGATTCTTCATTTTGTGTATCTATTATAGGTTTCAGTTTAATTATTACCATGGAGATTACATAAAATATCTTCTAATTATAGCAGAATATTTTCAACTAATAACAATTTTGTTTGGCTGCATACAAAACTCTGCACTTTTACTCCAAGAACGATATTATATGTTTTTAATGTCACAATATATCTCTTTTTATATTTTGTATCTGTTAACAAATTATTGTAGCTATTATTATTTAATAGTTTCAATTTTTAACTATCAAACTGAAGCTATAAATGATTTACTCACTACCATTAAAGTCCTAGAGTATTCTGAATTGGATTACTTATTTATTTTTAATCAGTGAGTTTTATACTTTTGTTTATTTCATGTTACTAATTAACATACTTTTCTTTTAGTTTGATGGACTACCTTGAGCATTTTTGCAAAACAAGTCTGTTGATAATAAACTTCTTCAGCTTTAGTCTGTCTGGCAAAGTCTTTATCTCTTCTTTATTTCTGAAGGACAGCTTTGCTAGTAAAGTATTATTGGTTGGCAGTTTTGTTTGTTTGCTTATTTGTTTGGTTTTGCTTTTGATTTTTCCATTCATCATTATACATATATCCTTTCACTGTCTCCTAACCTTTGAAATTTCAGTTGAAAAATCTTTTTCTAGCCTTATTAAAACTCCTTTCATGTGATTTGCTTCTTTTTCTGTTGCTTCTTTCAGAATTCTCTCTATGCCCTTAATTTTGGTCAGGTTGACATTAATATGTCATGGTTTAATCTTATTAAAATTGAATCTTATTAGAGATCTTTGACTTTCTTGTGCCTTGATATTTATATCTTTCCATTATTTCTATTTATTTCTTTAAATAATATTGCTACCCCTTTCCGCTCTTTTCCTTCTTGAACTTATATAATTCAAATCTTTGCTCTTTTGATGCCATCTCATAAATTCTATAAATTTATTTATTCCTCTTCATTCTTTTTTTTCTTCTCATTGAATTCACAGATTCTTCTACTTGACTGGTTCTGTTGTTGATGGTCTCTAATGCATTTATCAGCTGGGACTACCAGTACATGCCACCATGCCCAGTTTGTGACTTTTGTTTGTTTATTTGTTTGCTTTGTTTTGTTTTTTATCTCTCTGTTAACTTTTTGTCTTGATAATTTATTATTTTCTGTTATTTTTGTATTGTTTCTCTTATGTTCTTGAAATTCACTGAGCTTCCTTAAAACTATTATTTTGAAATCTTTGTCAGGCATTTTATATATATCCATTTCTTCGGGGTCGGATACTGGAAATTATTATGCTCTGTTGTGGCAGCATGTCCTCTTAGTTTTTCATGCTTCTTGTTACCCCATGTTGATGTCTGCACTTTCAGTAAAGAAGTCAACTCTTCAGTCTCTAAGAGCTAGTTTTGATATTGACTGATCTTGCCTTAGGAGGAGTTGTGAGGATGCTTACTGGGTGATGTGTAGTGGCTCTGACACCAGTGAAGGTGCAGCTGTGTATTCTGCCTGTAGCTTTGTCTGCTAGTGTCAGTGTTGACAAAAATTGCAAGGATCCTCAGCAGCTAACAGAACGGATGGCTGCTTGGTAGTGAGACTTGTTGGGGTCTTTTGGGTCAGTACCTGCTGAAACCCTCAAGATCTTTTTCTCATCAGGGAAGATGTGGCTAGGAGAATCACTGTTGGCACTGGCTCTGACTTGCAAGTCCACCAGTGGTAGCAGTATTACGTGTCTAATGGGTGGCACTCATGGAGTGGCCACAGAATTGAAGCCTGGAGTACAGGTATACCTGGAAGTATGGCAACTCTGAGATTAGGGTGGCAATGGCACTGTTTCTGGGGGCAATGCAACACCTTCACTGTTGCATTGGTAACAGTTCACGTGACTTGGAAGCTTGTGAAACCGTCAAAGAACTGAGAATGAAAGCACAGGACTGTGCAGAGTTACAGTGTCTCCAGGCCTGGGGCAGGATCTAAGCCTCTATGATGGCTGAGTGATGCTCAGAATGCAGGTTTGCTCAGAGACGCCTTAGCTTTGAAGTTTGATGTTTGAACTAGCTCACTATGGTGACAGCTTTGGAGTCCAAGTCATCGGCAAGTACAATGCAGCCACAGAGTACAGGCCTAGAGTGTGGGTACCCATGGGGCAACCATGGCGTTGGAACTGTGACATACATGAGGTTAGTAGAGGTGGTATCTTCTTTCTTGACATGGCTTAATGGTGACAGCTTCTTGGTGGGGGAAATTTGTTCAACTGTGTCTTCCTTTCTGAGATTTCCCAATGGAAATGGCTTTTGGTTACCTCAGTGGCAAAGAGTTCATGTGTCTTCTACAGGGCAGGCCACTGGGAGCCACGATTGTTCCAGTCACATGGCTGATACCATCACTTTTTTCTTCATTCCTAGACATCTCCTATCATATCAGGTATGCTGCTGAACTCATCAGTAATCATTTATTTGTGAATATTCTCCTTTTTGTTTCTTCACCGTTTTACTGCAGATTGTTTAATGGGCCCTTGAGTTTTCTCAGGACTATTTTGGTTTGTGGATAGTTAGCTAGCTAGAGAAAGAGACAGAGAGAGAGAGAGAGAGAGAGAGAGAGAGAGAGAGAGGCTATAGAATGAAAGCTTGTGTATCCTATTCTGTCATTTTGGTGACATCACTGGAAATAAACTTCTTTTAAACTTGACTGTAAAAGTCTTATCTTTAGATGAAAAAAAATCTAATTACATTAAAATTATAATTTTATTCATCAAAGATTACCATTTCAAGACACAATGTTGGAAATATTTATTATACATATATCTAAAAAATGATTTCTATTTGTAATATAAAAAAACTACTACAAACCTATAAAAAAAGGAAAACAACCCAATAAAAGTGGGCAGAATACTTGAACAGCCACTTCAAAAAGATAATATTTAGCCAATAAATACATGAAAAGTGTTCAATTTCATTAGTCATCAGGGAATGGCAATTTAAAAACCATGAAATTCTTTTACATATTCACTAAAATGAAAAGATGAAAAAGCCAGGCGTTACCATTGACAAGGATGTAGAACAATTGGAATGCTTTTTGCACTCATGGTATGAGTAGAAATTGATACAGCCATGTTGGAAAATTCTTTTGTAATATTTGCAAAAGACAAACAAATTCACTGAATAGGACCCCAACATTCCATAACCCAGTTAGACCCACCAAAAATGCATACATATGTCAACTAAAGATCATCTATCCGTAATTTGATTGTAGCACTATACATAAAAGGGTGAAGCAACCCAAATGTGTATTTATTAGTGGAACAAATGCATAAAGCCTGCTTTGAATTTGCAAGGGTTGGTCACTGCAGATAAGTTATTTCAGGCAGTGGTAACAGCTGGTTCATGGGAGTTTATAGTAAACGATGTGAAGGCCAAGTTGTGGAAGATGAAGATAGAGGCAGGTGAGGGCTAAACGGAAGGGCCAATATGTAGAAACTTGACTGTGAGAGCCGATTGCCTGACATTCTCTCCCCAGGACCGCATATCTAGGGGTTAGGAGAGAAAGGAATGGAGAAACACAAAAACTCACAGAAACAGTAGCTGCCACTTACCGGGTATTAACGCTGTGCTGGACACTGTCATTGAATCACCAAAATCCTGCAAGGCAATGAGAACAAACAAACGAGTATGACACGCAAACATGTGCATATATCTCACAATGTTGAGTGAAAAAAAAAATCAGGAAGAAACAATTAAACAAAAACATACCGCGTGTTTCCACCTAGATCTCTTACAAAACATTTTCTAGAGAGAGAAGTCTGAGTAATTAGTATCCTTGGAGGGGATAGTGATTAGCAGGGTGGAATGTGCAGCCGTCTGTCTGTCCATGTGCAGGCTACATAGTTGCATTCAATTTGTGGTAATTGATTCAGTTTTTACATTATGATCCAGACCCTGCTCTGTATGTTTGTTATCCTGAAGTAACAAGAGTATGAAACAAAACATAAATTAGAAACCATATGGGATTGGCAAAATTATAAAAGCAGATAATGCCCAGTGTTCTCAAGGAGAACGATTCGTGAGCACCTTCATGTTTTGTGAGGGCGGTGGGTGTAAATGTTCACTACCTGTCAGGATTGCAGTCTGGCAGTGCTTAAAGCAAATTAAGGATGTGTATATTATTCTATCCTGTAATACTGTTTCTGAGTATGTAGATCAGAAAAACTCTCATGCTGGCAACAAAGGAATATGCATAAATAAATTGTTCAGAATAAATTGGTTTGTGTTAGAAGGTGCTGAACACCTAGCTTTCTGTCAATAGGGAAATGGATAAGGAAAATATGGTGGATGTGCATGAAAAAACATCAGACAGTAGTTGTGTAACTTAATTCACACATACTCACACGCAGAGGTCTAAAACACACAATTTCAAGTGGAAAAAAGAGAAGAAAAAAGAGAAAAAGAAAGTAAAGTAGAACCACTTGACAGAATCATCCCGCAAAGATGTTTATAGCATTATCTGTGGAACCTGTGTATATGTTACCTTATATGGCAAAAAGAACTTGGCAGATGTGATCAAGTTAAGGACCTTGAAACTGGAAGATTGTCCTGTAGCTGGGTAGGCCTGATGTCATCTTAGGGGTCCTTGAAAGTGAAACAGGAGGTAGACGAGGAAATCACAGTGATGTGATGTGAGGACTCTACCTGCTACTGCTGGTTTGAAGATGGAGGAAAGGGACCTTGAGCCAAAAAATGAGGGTGGTGTCTAGAAGCTGGAAAAGGTAAGAAGCAAGGAAACAGAGTCTTTTCTTGCTCCTGGAGACTCCAGAGAGGCATACAGCCCTGGGAACACGTTGATTTCAGCCCAGTACAACTTGTGTTAGACTTCTAACCTACAAAACTGTAAACATCATACATTTATGTTTAAAATCACCAAGATTATGGCAGTTTGTTATAGCAATAATAGATAAATAATATACATATCAAATATTATGAAGCAATAGATTGGGGCAAAATAATGCAATAAATTAAACAAAATATGGACCCTGCATGGATAGGTGTAGTCAACTTGAATTTTTTTTTTTCTGAGTTGGAGTCTCACTCCATCGCCCAGGCTGGAGTGCAATGGCACGCTTATGGCCACCCCAGAGTCAACCTACTGGGCTCTGGCAATCCTTCTGCCTCAGCCTTCAGAGCAACTGGAACTATAGGAGTGCACTCCCATGCCCAGCTAATTTTTTGATTTATTGTAGAGATGAGGTCTCACCAAGTTGCCCAAGCTGTTCCCAAACCCGTGGGTTCAGGCAGTCTTTTTACCCTGGCTTTCAAAAGTGCTGAGATTACAGACTTGAGTCACCGTGTCCAGTCTTAAAACTTTTTTTAAGAGGACTAAATTACTAACTGTTCTAATTAATTGATTAAAAATTTAGAATAGAGAAGCTTCTCTCATCTAAAATTAATTTTCCTTAATGTTGTATAGAAGAAGCTTCTTTGTCAAATCGTAAAAATTAGAAGGAAATAAGTAATGACATTTCTACATTTTAAACAGAAACAATGTTTTATAAAAGAAATGTCTAGAAATATTAAGAATTAATTGCTAAATGGAACACCAGCAGTCTTTCACCCAGAGGTGGGTCCCAGAAGTCAGGCCAGGTGCTGATGCCAGGCTGTTCTTTTTTACTTCATAAGTGACTTGAGGGGCTCTCATTCTCACTGCTTCTCCTTTGTTAAGTGGGAAACCCTAAAATGTGGTTCCACATGATTCTTATTCTCCTTTCCAGTAATCTAGGACTGCTTTCCTATCCATTCATTCTTTTTTTTTTTTTTTTTGAGTTGGCGTCTCACTCCGTTGCCCAGGCTGGAGTGCAGTGGCCGCTCCCGGCCACCGCAGCCTCGACCTGCTGGGCTCCGGCGATCCTTCCACCTCAGCCTTCCGAGTAGCTGGAACTACAGGAGCGCTACCACGCCCGGCTCGTTTTTTGTTTTGTTTTGTTTTGTTTTTTTGATTTATTGTAGAGATGAGGTCTCGCTTGCCTAGGCGGGTCTCGAACCCGCGGGTTCAGGCAATCCACTCACTTCAGCCTCCCAAGGCATGGGATTGCAGGCTGAGCCATCGAGCCCGGCTCTATCCATTCATTCTAAAGCTCTATGATTTTTTTCTTTTCTTTCTCTCTCAAACAATACAAATGTAAAAATAAATTTATATTAACCAGCAGTTACTCTGGACCAGATCTTTGTTGATGTTTCTTCCAAGTAATCATTTCAAAATTCTAATAGACATTTTTTTAAAACCTCACTCTGTTTGTGGCAAACAAACAGAGAGACCTAGCGATGTAAAGTAACATACTCAAAATCATACAGCTATTCATGATTGAGCCCAGATTTGAAGTTGAATGTGTTCTGATTCAAAGTTCACGTTCTTTTCTTCTCTATCAAATTACATCGATTTTAATTTACCTGGGGTAGCATTTTTCTTGCTACCAAGGAAGTGAATAAAATTACGATTGCTTATCAGGAGAGTTTTGCAAACATGGCAGTGATTTATATAAACCTTCTCAACTACTTAGAACAAAAATAGGGCTAAAACAAAAATTATAGGTCCAAATTAAAAAGCAGAAATCTAGACTCTTGTTCAAGCATTGTTTCTCTCAAATTCTTAGAAGTATTTCTAGATAAAGATTGTCTCAGAGCAACTTTAGAGGGCAGTTAAATAAAAAGTTGACTTTCCCATGCTATTCTAATCATACTATTGCCCGTGATCTTTAGTGGAACAGAGAAGCTAGTTCAAAAGCTGCCGCTTTTGAATTTGGAACTCATTTGAATATTATTTAAGACATGAACCTGGCACTCTTTTCTCAGCCTGGTTTTTAATTCCTATACTAAGAGACATTTCTACTAATTTGCTTAGTCCAGTGCCTCTGATTCTCCCATTTACTAGACTGGGTCTCAGCCCCAAATCATACATGCCAAACTCAATAACCCTCTTTCAAGTTTTGCAAATTAACATAGAACAAAGTTCCATAATATTTCACCGCATGACTCATTGTCTCTTAGAAAGCAGTGCCCAGATAAGGTTATAGACCACAAATGGTTGGTGTGTTATCAGATAAAGCCACATACCAATGTCAGAGGACCTATTCATCCCAGAGATAAATCTCTGTGTGTTCTGACTGTCATCCCAAGGGCATCTTGGTGTCTACTGCGGCGCTCAGGTTCACGATAATAGTGGTACTGAATTTCTCTTGATGTGATTAACTGTTGATTTTTCTTTCAAATTCTTCTAAAGAAATCTCTGCCCTAAAACTAAACTGTCAAGCAGAGTCTCTTCTTTTTAAAGTGCTCTTCCAGAATGTCCTTTTAATGACTCACAATCACACTTCCTGAGCTGTACTTTGCATCCATTTCCTGATAAAAGCAAGTCACTATATACTATTTATGAACACTGTACCTGGTATTTAAGCGTTATCAAAGCATGGAAATATAATGCTAAAGTTGCCATTATTGATTTTTCTTTGTTCTCTTAATCTAACTTCTTTGCTAATTTATTAAAACACTTCATATATACGAGTATAATGTATACTGATAACTAAGACGTGGTGATGGTCTTCAAATCACTCATAATCACTAAGATGTGAAGGAAAGATGGGTAGGAATGGGAAGGACTGTGTTTGGGAGAGTGTAAAATGTCATGAGACTGTAAGGTAAAGATCACAAAAAAATACTCTTTGGGGAGAAAGAAGTGAAAAGTCATTGGGAAAGGTTTCATATAGGAGATAATCTTGTAATAACTACATATCTGGGTTGCACAAGCCGTATATGACCATTTGTAGGTAATACACTGATGCCAAGAGAGAATAAATAACAGGAAATAACCTTGTGATGATAAAGGTTTGTTCTATAAATGATGCATGACATACCTTATGTCCTTCTAAACAAGTCTCACACTGCTCAAAATTTAACTTTCACAACTGTTCTGTGAACTAGATAGGGCAAAAATATATATACCTTATTTTATAAGAGGGTGCCAAAAATGTATATACATTTCAAGAAGGAAAAAACTGTATTAAAATTGTAATACTAAATATATAACTGCCTGTCACATGGTGATGCTAGCATTCATTTGAACGTCATATTATACATTGCTACCTCAATTCAATGCAACCTTGAAAAGTAATCTATAGATAACATCTCTTAAGTGTGTATCCATTTTTTTGACACCCACAGTATATGAAAATACCGAGGCCAAGGAGGATAAGTGACTGACCCAGGAAAAGCAGAAACTTAGTGGTACCTCTAATTTCCAGTTGTGATAAGAGAACAAAAAAGAGAAAAAGTATGAGGAAGCATAATACAATCATGTTTCCATGGCGTAAGTGCCTATAAAATAGATCAAGAAAATGTATCAATTGGATTTGCTCTTTCTGAGTGTCAAAAACAAATTTGGGCTAATTTGAACTCACAGACAATTTAGGCTGTTAAAGCAAGAGACAAAACAGGCTGTTGGGAAGCTCATACATGCCAAGGAATAGTTAAACCGTAAGACCTCAGTGAGAACAGAAAGCAAAGTCACAAAGACATCGCTTGCAGAAAATAATTGTGGACCTTCTCTGGGTGCTGCAAACACTCAGCTCCAGCTGTTTGCAACCTTCTGTTAGACCTCTTAAGCGTCACAGTTTCAGGTGTCTATGTTCTGCCTGATTGTTCTCACTTGGTTCAGGTGCCAGAAGTTTGCAAACTCCACCAGGACTTCATGAAATAGAGGAAGCGTTGTCCCCTAAAGAAACAAAACATGCTATTTCTACAAGAAAGGAAAGCAATGCCGGGCAAGGTGTTTTTGTATATAGATGTGAGTCAAACATTCACGTCCATGGAGACATAATTGCTTATGATAATGCCTATGTGAGGTTGTTGTTGCTTCCAATAATTATATCCACTGGAATTGCAAGTACAGAGAAGAGCAGTAGGAATATTTAGGTTTTAAATGTATTCTTTACCCTGACTATATGGAAGCAACTGTGTTTTCTCTTGATAGTAGAGGTCAATGCCCACTTTAAATGTCATGGCCCCCTTTTGTAAGGACACAGTGGTTCAATGTCAGCCTCAGTTTCCAATCTAGCGGTCACAAAAGTATATACATCTCTTGGTAGAACCATTCAACATTGACCATAAAAGTCTCTGATTGAGCAGATATCAGATTTCTGAGAACAGGATTAAATATTTATTTGTTTGCTTTATTTTTGAGTTAGGGTCTCTCTCTGTCACCCAGAAGGAGTGCAGTGGCACGATCATGTCTCACTACAGCCCCAACTTCCAGGTCTAAGGCGATCCTCCCATCTCAGGCTCCTAAGTAGCTAGGACTATAGGCGTGTGCCATCACATCCAACTACTTTTTTTTTTTTTTTTAAGAGATGAAGTCTTGCTATGTTGGCTAGGCTGTTCTCAAACTCCTGGCCTTAAGCAATCCTCTTGCTTTGCCCTCTCAAAATGCTGGGATTACAAACATGAGCCTTGAGCCACCGTGCCCGGCCCTTAAGTATTTAAAATGTGGGTTATTTTGTATAACTATAAATGGTATTACTCCATTTCCAACGCTTGATGACTAGATCTATGTATTTTGGTCTGGGGAGAAAGAATACCAAATATTTTTTGCTGTTTCAGGGCATGTATGACCTCCCTACTTGACAGAGTAACGTTTCCCAGCTGGTATTGGAATTAAGGAGTCACTGGGCCATTTTTCTGTTCCATAAGGCCAGCTATTTGTGAATGATGGTGATATATGATATGAGTACTAAACTCATGGGCATCTACCCTTTGCCTTATAACTCACACTTTGAAAAGAGTTTTCTGTAAGGAATATTGAATGGGATATTATTATGATGGATTGTGCTAAATTCAGCAAAGGGAGAGACAAGAAAAAATGAATTCTAAACAGAATAGTTGTCACCCCAATAAGGCAAAAAATCTGTATTGCCCTTTGTATACAGAAAGAGAGTCCATTGCTGACAACTTTCTACTGGGGTCTTGGCTGGTCCCTTTCAGGTATATGTTCTATCTACAACCTTGGGATGAGTCACTGCTGCTGACCATTTAGAAACCTAAGAGTAGCAGTTAACAGGCTGGCCTTGGTAGGTGAAAGCCTGTTTTTCTGCATCCTTGCACTGCTTTTTATTGTTGCCACACTAGATAAAGTTTTTATAAAGGCATTGTACTGGGGCGATTGTATAAGTTGAACCTCATTAAGATGTGGGCCTTCTTGTCCACTGGATTATTACTCTTTTCTATTATACTTTAAGGAAGACATTGACAGAGCATTCACATGGGACCCAAATACTTTCAGGCTTTGAGTCTATGCTGGAATATCCATTGGTAGATGTTTTCCAGACAACTTCCTTGTCATCAGTCTACCGATATTTCTCTGTCCAGACCCCAGTCTTTTCAGACAGTTTAATAGGAAATTTTTACAGATTCTCACCTCAGCCATCTCATCTTCCAGACCAGTACATAGTTATCTAGATAAAAGCCCACAGAAATTCTAGGACAATGTACATAGTATTAAGCGATGTGGTCTCTTGAGTCTGTTTTGTACTTGGGCCCAGCCCCACTTGTACCAGTCATCACTTTGGCAACGATGGGCAAATAACGGTTCCTCTCTGCACTATGGGGAAAAAAGTGCCAATACTATTAAGAGATGTTAACATGCATTGAAACTTAAAAGAGGTCTTTTAAAGAATGGTTTTATATATAGTAAGCCCACATCGAAACTTAGATATTATTGTTTATATATTCATTCAACAAACATGTATCAAACAAATTCTATGTGCCAGCCTTCTTCTAAACTCGGAAACAAAGCAAATGTGAACAAATGTGATGTGAAGCAAGACTAAGATTACAGAGCCTCACCTACCTGACCTATCCTGAAAACAATGTGTGTAGCTGCCTTGACCTAGGTGGTTCCAGGTATCTTTCTGCTGGATGCCTGACAGTGGGAAACTCAGTCAATAGCAGCCTTTCACACCAGAATTTAGAGAATTCGAGAACAGGCCTTACGGCATGTTGAAAAGATTCAGGTCCTTTTTCCTTCCCAAAGCTTTAGCCAAAGCTGTACGTAAAGTTTTCTGGGCTCAGCTGCAATTCAGAATAGATGGACAAAGATTAAACAAGTATTTATTTCTCTGGAATTAAAAAGAAATGTTTTTTGTCTCAGTTTTGCCAGGTGCCACTTTTGGCCCTCAAATGCCATTTGGGATTGGCTAATGTGGGTTGACATTATCCAACTTGGGAAAAGATTAGACTCCAGTGTGTGGTCTCCACTGGATGCCTGAATGCAGACTTCGAACAGTTTACCCAATCAATAAGAACACCCATGTGTGATTTGTTTTATTTGTAGAATAACCCCAAGATTCAATCTTATGACAAATACCTAGATTTTTAAGAAGCTTTTCTCTTGAAATAACTTTCAACTTCGTGATGGGCTGAATTGTGTCCTCCCACGATTCGTATGTTGAAACTCAATCCCCAAGTACCTCAAAATATGACTGTATTTGGAGATTGAGACTTTAAAGTGATGGTTAAGTTAACAAGAGGTCATTGGGGTGGACCCTAATTTAACCTGACTCGTGTTCCTGTAAAAAATGAAATTTAAACACACAAAGATACACCAAGGATGTGCAGAGACATGGGAAAACACAACAAGAAGGAGGGCATTGTCAAGCCAAGGAGAGAAGCCTCAGGGGAAACCAAACATCTTGGAATTCTAGCCTCCCGAGCTGTGAAAAATAAGTTTCTGTTGTTTAGGCCACCTGGTTTATGGCATTTTGTTTTGGCTGCTCTAGCAAACTGATACAGATTGACCGGTGGGAGACTTCCTGTATAATCTCCATTTATAGTACAATTATCAAAGTTATAACACTTAGATTTTTGATGATATAGATACGAAGTTTCTGCAACATTTTTTCTTTCCTGCATTCCCTCTCTCTGTCTCTTAAAAAGAAAACAAAACAAAAACAAAACAAAGAAAAATCTGATCCCAAGTATCATCCCAGGGCATAATAAATTCAGGCTTTAGTTGTAGAGTACAGAGGAGAACCATTTTAGCCTTCTCTTAAAATGCAATATTTAATCTTCAGGCTTGGAAAAGGCAGTTGACCATTTTCAGAATATGGCAATGACTTCCTGGAATACTCACAAATATTTTCATTCCAACTGTTAGGACTCAATATGGTCTTGATCACTGATGTAACTTTCACAGAAGCTTATGAGGCTGTAAATTCCACTTCTGTAACTCACCAGCTCCATGTTAATCGTGGAGCTTGTTTCCAATCATTACAAATCCACAGATCTGAAAAAAATAAGCGGCATGTGATACTTTCAAAACGAGTGTCATCCTTTGCCTTGCAGTAATAATTTTTACATTGTTTCTTGTAAATTATCTGATTCTATTAGTAACAACTATCCTACACTGTGATTTATTTCTTTCCCCCTCTTACTCATTTCCCATTAAATTGTGTTATGGTAGCATCTACCTGGTCTCTGACCTAGAGCTACATACGTGATTTCAGAGGTTGACAGACCGTAAGATGATTAGCTGTTTCTGAATTGTGTACCATGGGATGCTAATTCACTTTCACAAAAATGAAAAACAGTCTTAAGGTCTTTCATTTCATCTCTATTCAAAAACCAACCCAAACATTGCCATGTCTCCAAGGATCTGTTTCCTGCGGCCAAGTCTTTGACACAAATCTCATTATCGGTTACAACTCTTTCTTTCCAAGAGGCAATAATAGATTTTGGCCTACTTTGAAAAAAAAGAACTTATTGGAAGCATAGTGGGTAGTTCATAAATTAAACATTTTATAAACAGGGTTTGGAAAGGGCAGAAACAGGGGCCTTTCCAAAATCCTTCCACATTTTCAATTATTTCATCGGTTTGCTCAAGATTCAAATTCCCGAGAGAGAATTTCATGATCCGAGATTTTGCGAGAGATAGTGTTCGACTCCTAGATGAGGTAGGATGTAACAAGAGGAGGCACATTGGTGACGACCAGTACCACAGAGAATGGAGAGAAGGTAGGAAGGTGAAAACAACAACTATTGTCCCGTGTGGGACTCAAATGAGAATCTAGAAGTGAATCGTAAGTGTGAAGCAAACAAGACATTTTCTTCATAGGATGATGTGTGAAGATCTTAGAATTTAAAATTTTAGAGTCATGGGATACGTGTGAAGATCTGCATAAGTAAATTGTGTGAAGGTGAGGTTTGCACTGCTGGGGAGTACCCCCTCCAGCAGTGGACATAGCGCCCAAAGAGTGGCTGTGTGCCCATTATCCCCCTTCCCTCACTCCCGCCTTTAGCAGTGCCCAGTGTCCTTCTTGCACTCTTGCCCACATGCCCAATGCTTAAGGCTTATGAGTGAGAACCTGCATTATTCAGTTTTTGTTTCTGTTGTAGTTCCTTTAGAATGATGGTATCTAACTGCATGCATATTGCTGCAAAGGACATGATTTTGTTCTTTATGGCTGTGAAATATTCCATCATGCATATGTATATTTTCTTTATCCAGTCCACTTTCAATGGGCATCTGGGTTGGTTCCATGTTTTTGTTATTGTGAATAGTGCTGCAGTAAACATGCACGTGCAGGCTTGCAAAAATACTTTTTAAAAATAATGGAATACAATGAAATACAGTATTATTTTATTTTTATTTTTATATTTAATTTTTTTTCCAAGTTGGAGTCTCGCTCCACTGCCCAGGCTGGAGTTCAGTGGCCTGCTCACGGCCACCGCAGCCTCGACCTGCTGGGCTCAGGCAATCCTTCCGCCTCAGCCTCTTGAGTAGCTGTGACTACAAGCGTGCACCACACACCTGGCTAATTTTTAATAAATTTTTTTGAGTTGGCGTCTCACTCTGTCTCCCAGACTGGAGTGCAGTGGCACACTCACGACCACCCCAGTGTCGACCTGCTGGGCTCTGGTGATCCTTCTGCCCAAGCCTTCCAAGTAGCTGGAACTACAGGTGCATACTACCACACCCAGATAATTTTTTTTATTTATTGTAGAAATGAGGTCTTGCCATGTTGCCAGGCCTGGTCTCGAACCCATGGGTTCAGGCTATCCACTCACCTTGACCCCCAAAAGTGTGGGGATGACAGGCTGAGCCACCAAGCCTGGCCTTTAATTTTGTATTTTAAAGATATGTGGTACAATTCAGAGTTAGGTAGACAGGTGGTGATCGTACCGGTAAAGTTTGGGCCTTCCTTTGGTCCCCACTTCACCTGGTTTGAGATCAGGTACCCTCACTGTTGTTATATACTCCCCAGATCCCTCCCCTGGCAGTATCCCACTACTGCCAATTCCTTTCTTATAGTATTATGATAAATGTTCAGGATCTGCTTACGAGTGAGAACATGTGGTACTCAAGCCTTTGTTTCTGTGATAGATCACGGAGTATGATAGACTCTAAATCCATCCAAGTTGCTGCGAAGTTCATAATTTTGACCTTCTTTATGGTTGCATAATATTCCATCATGTATATGTCATCAAAGAAATGCAAATTAAAACCACACTGAGATAAGGGTGTCTCCAGTCAGGATGGCCATCATCGGTAACTCAAAAATCAACAGATGCTTGAGAGAACATGGGGAAAAGGGGACATATCTACATTGTTGCTAGGAGTGTAAACTAATACAACCTCTGTGTAAAAAGACATTTTTAAGGGTTCATATTTTTATAGTAAAATGCCAGCAGTGCCCAATTTTCTCTTTCCACATTTCTAGCAATTTTTACATTAAAAGGTCCCAAAATAAAAGTTTAAATTAAAACAGGCATAAAAATAGAAACATGAATCAATAACCTTTCATATTACAGAGGAAATTTCATTAGGAAAAGTTAGAATAAATCCTTAGGCAGAATAGCAGAACTATAAATAGAAAAACACTATATAAAATGTCCACCAGCCTACACAAACAGCAAGAGGATCATAGATTTTTGCACACAGGTGTTGCTTTTAATGAGACCAAGACTGTCATTCTCACTTTTCCTTTATAACTCACTACATTAGCAACTATTTTTTTCCCAATACCTCAGACATATTTTTTACACAGTTTTTTACTTTTATAAGCTTATTTAAAGGAAATAATTACTATTATAAATAACATCTTTATATGATGATGTACAACTATATATAGAATGAAAGGGTTAATAAAAGACCATGCTAAACAGATTTTTAAAGGTCATTTCTGAGAAAAAAATAAACATTTTAAAGTATAAAACACAAAGGGAATAAATGTCAGTAAAGTAGCAGTATAACACTGACCACAGGATAAGAAACTATTTGGCAACAACACTAAATAAAGAAGACTACGCAGTATTATAAGGGGACTTCACAAATTTCAGGGAAAAATGGGATTACAGATAGAAATGAAAAATATAGAATTTATTTTTTAACATAAACCCCACTGAGGTCAAAGGAATTTTGTAAGAGATGACACCAACCACGTAGTCCAACCCTAAGGAACTGAGCATTCTGGGAATTTAATCATGTCTGTGCAGTCTTTCTTACATTATTAACTGAAGAAAAATGGTTGTCCTTTACAGATTTTTTTTTAAGATTAGGAAGCAAAAGGCAATCAGAAGGAGTCAAATCAGAACTGGAAGGGAGGTGCCTAATGATTTTCCTTCAAAACTCTGGCAAAATTGCCCTTGTTTGATGAGAGGAATGAGAAGAAGCATTGTAGCAGTGACAACTCTCCGATGAAGATTTCCCAGACATTTTTCTGCTAAAGCTTTGGCTAACTTTCTCAAAACACACTTATTATAAGTAGATTTTATGGTCTTCTGGAACTTCAAAAAGTCAACAAGCAAAACACCTTGAGCATCCCAAAAAAACTGTTGCCATGACCTTTGCTCTTGACTTGTCTACTTTTGCCTTGACTAGACCACTTCCACTTCTTGAATGCCATAGCTGTGATCATGTTTTGTCTTCAGGGCCATACTGGCTAAGTCATGTTCATCTCCTGTCATAATTCTTTGAAGATGTGCTTTAGGATCTTGATCTTACTTGTTTAAAATTTCCATTGAAAGCTCTGCTCTTATCTACAGCTGATCTGGGTACAATGGTTTTTGGCATTTAATTAGTGGAAAGTTTGCCCAATTTTAATGTTTTATTCAGAATTGTGTAAGCTGATCTAAATGAGATGTCAGTGGTGTTGGTTATTATTTCTGTTGTTGATCACCAGTCCTTTTCAATTTGGACATGAATAAGATTTTTTCCTCACAAATTGATAAAGATGGTACACCATTATAGGCTTCATCTTCAATGTCATCTCATATCTTTTTAAAACAAATTATCCATTTTGAAAGTGCTGTTCTTTGGGGTATTGTCCTCATACAGTTTTCTTTTCTTTTTTTTTTTTTTTTTGAGTTGGAGTCTCACTCTGTCGCCCAGACTGGAGTGCAGTGGCCGCTCCTGGCCACCGCAGCCTCGACCTGCTGGGCTCTGGCGATCCTTCCGCCTCAGCCTTCCAAGTAGCTGGAACTACAGG
>CAUYQG010125217.1:0-12709 GCA_963574415.1 Tarsius wallacei | reverse complement strand
ATAGACAAGTGGGAACTAATTAAACTGAAAAGCTTCTGCAAAGCCAAATAAACCATCAAGAGAGCAGGGAGACAGCCCACAGACTGAGAAAAAAATATTTGCCAATTGAATATCTGACAAAGGCCTAATATCCAGGATCTACAAGGAACTCAAACATGCTTAAAGGAAAAAAACAAACAGCCCCATCAAAAAGTGAGCAAAATATATGAATAGTCATTTCTCAAAAGACATACGAGCAGCCACCAACAGATACATGAAAAAATGCTCAGCCTCACTAATAATCAAAGAAATGCAAAGTAAAACCACACTGAGGGAAAACCTAACTCCAGTCAAGATGGCCATCATCAATAACTCAAAAAACAATAGATGCTGGAGAGGATGCAGAGAAAAGGAAACATGTCTACATGGTTGGTGGGAGGGTAAACTAACACAACCTCTGTGGAAAACAGTGTGACTTTTTCTAAAAGATCTAAAAATTGACCTTCCATATGACCCAGCAATCCCTCTTCTGGGACTATACCTGGAGGAACTCAAATCATTCTATAAAAAAGGTACCTGCACACACATATCTATTGCAGCATTATTCACAATAGCAAAAACATGGAATTAACCGTGCTGCCCATCAAAAGTGGACTGGATTTTCAAAATGTGGTACATATACACAATGGAATATTATACTGCCCCAAAAAAGGAAAAGTTACGGACTTTGCAGCAACTTGGATGGATTTAGAGTCTATCATACCCAATGATATATCACATAAACAAAGTACCACATGTTCTAACTCATAAGCAGACCCTGAACATTTATCATAATACTATAAGAAAGGGTTTGATGGTAGTGTGAAACTGCCAAGGGAGGAGGGGAGCCATATAACATTAATAAGGGTACCTGATCTCAAACCAGGCAAAGTAGGGACCAAAGGGAGGCCCGAACTTAACCTGTATGATGACCACTTGTCTACCTAATCCTGAATTGTACCCCACATCTTTAAAAAAAAAAATTAATTAAAAAAAGATCCTAAGACAAAGGTCAATACATTTACACAAAAATATTAAACACACACTAACATAGGGTGATGAATATCTGTTGGAAGAATAAAGAGGAAAGACGCTATTAAGTTTAACTACTGATCTTGAATGCCACTGGGACAAGAAATGTACTTCCTAACATGATCCCACCAACAATACACTCTTACCGCTCTAACTCAGGGACCTTACCTATCTTGCTTTTTAATGCATCTTCAGCATTAGAACAGTGCCTGGCACATACTGGGGACTTAGTAAGCATTTCTGTAATGAGTGATGAGGATATCATCAAGTTTTATATGTAATCAGTAATGCACATGCCTAGAAAATGGCTGACCTGCAGGCCCAGGACTCTCACTAGATGAGAGATGCTATGGTGGCAAGGCGTTGTGGATATCACCTTCTAGCAGAACAAAGGCTCTCAAATTCTCCTTGCCTGGTCAAGGCTGGTTCCAGAAGTCCAACAAGCAACTAGTAGCTACTGTAGGACAGTTAGTAGACAAGTGGCATACACAATTTATATTTTAGCAAGATAAATAAATATAATAGTAATAGTGCCCATTTATTGAAATCTGTGAGCTTTCAATAACTATCCTTGGCACTTTTCAGTTGCTATCACCTTCAGTGCCAACAACAAACCAATGGCATTAGCATGAAAATCTATCTATGGTATTAAAATTAGGCTGGGTGTGGTGGTTCACACTTGTAATCTCAGCACTTTGGGAGGCTGAGGCTGGAGGATTGCTTGAGCCCAAGAGTCCAAGACCAGCCTAGGCAACAGACCAAGACTTCATATTTACAAAAAAAATCACAAAATTAGCCGAACATGGTGGTGTGTGCCTGCAGTTCCAGTTACTTGGGAGGCTAAAGTGGAAGGATCACCTGAGCCCAGGTGTTCAAGGCTATAGGGAGCCATGATCATGCCATTGCATTCCAGTCTGAGTAACAGAGTGAGATCCTGACTCAAAAAAGTAAAATAAAACTAAAAATAAGATTAGAGTCTATGGTGTTAGAATCTATTATTTTATAGTAGTAGAAACAAAAGCACAGAAAGAATACATAATTTATTCAAAGTCGCCTATATAATAGGTCAATATTTCAAACCAGGATTCCCTGACTCCATGGTCCGGGATCTTCCTATTACACCGTGTAGGTTAGAGGAGGTAGGTATGGGCCAGCATGAATAGAAAAGGAAGGCAGCTTCCTTTGCAAGAGGATCCCCTGGTACATCATGTCTAGGAACAAAACCCTAAGAGCCACGAAATCCCAACGTGCCAAATCTTCCAGCATATTCCACTCCTCTCCTATGGTTCCTTCTCCGTTCTCAAAACAGGTACTGGACTTTGAATGGCCCTGCAGACCATTAACTTCAGTGTATACTTTTTGCAATAGAGAAAACTGAACCCAGAGTGGGAGGTGGTGTCCCTGGCATCAACCAGTTATAGAAGCAGAGTCTAGATTGGACCCAGGGCTTCTGATTCAAGACAGGCTTCCTCCACTTCGCCAATACCCCCTGCTATGCAGTGCCATCCTGCACCTTCCCCCAGCTGGAGCAGGAAGCTCATGTAAACCAGGGCCATAAGTCACATGGAGAACAAGAGAGCTGGTGAAAATCCAACAGATTCCATTGGTGTGGGCGGCCCATTCTAAAATATTCAGAGCAGAAAGTGCAGTCTTTTAGTTTGAAATCATCCACTTTGGCACCCACAGTGACCTAATTCTCTAGATAATTGCCAGTGCCCTATTTTGTTCTCACCTAGCCTAAGGCCACCTCCAAAAAGCCTTCCCTGGGTAGATCATAATTAATCACTCTTTCCTCTACAATCCCACAGCATGTTTTTTGGAATTACATCATTCTGTTCTACATAATGGCTTTTTTCCTTGTGCCTAGCTCTTCTAATTTAGATTATAATCACCTTGAGGGCAGAGCTCTTTCTGTAGGTGCTTTAGTCATAGGAGGCAGGTGGCTTAGCCCAACACTTCTGACTTCAGGTTAGGGAGGGGATGGACAGGCTTGGATGGTGGGGGTGGGTTTCCCACTCACAGGGCTTGCGACCTTGGACAAGTGATTTCACTTCCCCACAGCAACATCTTCCTCACCGTTAAAAAAGCTATAATAATGCTATTTTCTCCCATAGTTGTTATGCGAACCAAACAAGATAATGTAAATAAAGCATTTTAGCATGCTGTCTGACACATGACAAATGCTCAATAAAATATATTATTATGGTTATTATGACTCCCTATTCCTGGTGTATTTGACAGCACCTGGCACACAGAGGGTACTCAGTTAATTCTGGCTGAGTTTATAAAGCTTAAGGAGAGATCCTTGATGTTGCAGCATGTGGAGATATACACTTCTGGGGTCATGAGAGCAAACTATAGAAACTGTGAAAGCTGTTAAAATATTCACAGTGATGGAATTCAGTTTTCCAGCACAGAAACTTTCTTCCTATGGTCATGTCTCCATGGCATGTCTTCAGAATGAAGTGTTTTAAAAGTGCAGAAGGTGCTCTCTTTGGAGTTATTTTAAGGACAAAATGCTTGTTTCAAAAGGAAAAAGAATTTTTTTCAGCAAAACACTTGATTGTTAAGATGACCAATACTTTCAAGACCCATGCAAATAGTTCTGTCAAGGAGAGGTTCCCACTTCTAGGGGAAGGCAAATTTGGGAAACACACGCAAATATTTTAGGTGTCATTGTGCTAAAAATATCACAAGGCTTACAGTAGTGGTTTTCACAGTTTTGCTTTGTTTTTTCCACAATCCAATGAAAAAAAATCACACAAAGAAAACTGAGGACTGACATAGGTTTCTAAATTTTAAATTTTGTCTCTGATTCATTAAAAACAAACTCTAGATAATCAGGATCATTTGACAGAATATTGTACCACTAAAAAGAAAGAAAGGAGATGATCTCAAAATAAAGGACATTATTTTAAAGTAAATATAATTGCTTTTATGAACTTATTTATTCAATCCATCACATACCAGTGAACACTTTGTCAGGGGCCAGTGTTGGTCTCTAGTCTAGACTACTGTTTGCAAACTGCTGGTTTACAAAATGATAACAGCCTCCTAACAATGGATGAATCTACAGAATGTCAAACAGCAACTCTCACTTGAAAAAGTCAGTCAGTGTGTCTGGTGTTAGCCACACAACGCCAAACATCTGGTGATTTGAAGACATCTGGGTCTTTTCTATCATGTAGACCAAACATGATTCAGGTAATTGACCAAATTTTTCACTTCCCAACCAGATGTCTTACTTTCACAGAAATGAAACCCATCTTGTACTTTCATGTGCAAATAAGCTAGACATAAATTCACCCCTGGAGGACAGGATTAATTGCTTATCCTCAATGAATGCTTAATTACATATTATTTCTTCATTTTTTACAAGTGTTCTACCTTTGAAAAAGGTTTTCTGCCATTGTTTTGAAAAGCATATATTTGATCCCAGAAATGCTCTACCTCTTTAAATGTCTCTTCCTCATTTTTTTTTTTTTGTGACAGTGAGGCAGTCTACTCTCTATACATACAAAAGAAGAGAGTATGATTTTAGAAGTCAGGATATTCTAAGCACTTACCTCCAAACTTCAAGGGCCTTGGAAAAAGCCATTTAAACCCCCTAAATTCCATTTCTTTGCAGACATATAACACAGAACTCAACTATAAGGAACGCTGTGAAGATTTGAGATCATCTATTACTATAATATATATTAGGTGCTTGCTCTGTGCCTAGTATTGAGAGACCACGGAGAACCACAGGGGCTCTGTCCTGAAAGGGTGACATAAAACTCATGCTTAATATGCTAGAATGACAAACGACTGCCCAACAAACGTGAGGTCTTTTTTCTGGATTTTTGGTAAAATTATGAGCAACTTCAACTGCAAGACGATTCTTAAAGGAGAATATCAACTTTGTAAATGGAAGGACGCATCTGAAACCTCTCCTTGTCTTTAATCCTGCTTGCAAGCATATCCTGGAATTTGCTCTGATCATGTTTGTTTAAAGAATTCATGTGGTTATCAATGACCCTCCACCTTCTATGCCGTTGTCCTGACAACCAAGCATTTACTAGACAGAATATGGAAAGCAGACAACAATGTGTCTCTTTAGTCAGGTTTAGTGGGCGAAACTCCATAGTACAGAGACAATCATCAAAAGACTACAGTCTTTGTGTTTGGGATGCTGAAAGTGAAATACAAATACACACTCACACACACACACACACACACACACACACATGCATGAATAAGAGAGAATGGACTGTACAAAGAACTTAACTGGGCAAGGAGAAGCTGCCGCACTGAACTCACTGACACTGTGTTTCAAGAGTAGGCTACAAATATTGCACACAAAGCAAAAGGGCTAAGTCTGTTATTGTTGTTCAGTTATCCTAATAAGGCGTTAGGTTTTTTCCTATTCTATGTTTCATCAAAGCCCAGAAACATCTTAAATATACAAAGAAATGGAATATAGCTATGGCTTCCAAACCTTTCTACAAGGGCCAAAACTTTTTCCCCAAATGAAATATTTTACAGCGCTTGAATACAGTAGCCACTCGAATACAGTAGCCACTCGTTATCTGTGGTTTTGCTTTCCGTGGTTTCAATTACCCATGGTAACCTCAGTCCAAAAATATTAAATGGAAAATTCCAGAAATAAACAATGTATAAGTTTAAAATCACACACCATTCTCTGTAGCATGATGAACTCTCACACTGCCCAGCTCCTTCCCGCCTACGACGTAAATCACACCTTTATGCAGCATATCCACAATGTATACCTTAGTAACCCTCTTCATTATCAGATTAAAAAAAAAACAACATAGTGTATATATGGTTCAGTACTATCTGTGGTTTTAGACATCCACCGGGGGAGGGGAGGAGGGGGTCTTAGAATGTATTTCCCACAGACAAGGAAGACTACTGTATATAAATCAACTCTGGTCCAAGTGAAGAAGTAAATGCTCATCAGTGATACATGCAATAGCTGTGGCACCTCAGTGACATCCACATTCTGAGGAATAGGGATTCAAATGTAGTCCTTAGCCTGTGGTGAGAGCCCGCCCATTTGGAGGCATGAAAGAGGGGAGAGATGGTCATTTGGACTGCAAAACAGTGCTTCTCTTCTTAGGTTTCTACGATGGTACGAAAGCTGAAGAAACAGAATATGTCCACTTTTAACCACACAGACAATGACCTCACTCCTGCGTGAAGGAGGACACTGGCACTTGCAGTTCTTCCAAGGGGTGGAGTGGAATTTGCCTGGCTGGCAGGTAGCCAAAAAACTGGAGTAAAATCCCTGAAGCTCTCACTCACATTGCCATGGGAATTTAGCCGAGGAAGATTCCAAAAATGATGCCTAACTTAATGACACTTAAAGTATCTATCTAGGTCATTCAGTTGGGTGGGATGGGGAGATGGAGCATATATATTTTGGGAGCAATGGTCAAGTGATAAGAAGATGGAAACTTCAAGTTTTGTAACTGAATCAAAATCTAATTTCTTGATTTTTAACGTCTCATTCTTTGAACACAGGATCTGGGAGACTGACCGGACCTTAGGCACAATGAAAAAGGAAGGCTGGCCCAAAGCCCAGAATACCACCAGGCTTCCTGTCCTCTTACCCTGGCCACAGGAGGGGTTCCCAGAGGGAGCACTCATGGCAGAGGGAGCCGGACCCAGTCTCAAACAAGCTTTAGTGCCACGAGCTGGGAGAGGAAACAGACAAAGCGTGCAGGGTCCTGCCCTTTGGAGCTTTCTCCAGGGAAAAACTTTGAGACTGTATAACCTCTGGAAGGTGACCAGGGGTGAACATCTACAAGGCCAGCCCCACCAGGCCCTAGCTTGTACAATCAGAGTGAACTGCTTTAAAACAGAGGTCATGAAGCTATTATGTACTCTGGTTTTTTTCTTCAGTTGACAAAGATAATAAAACTTCATTAAAGAAAATTCAAATGGAACAGATAGAAGAAAAGGCCTCCTCTTAATTTTCTTCCTCCCAGAGGTAACTAGTAATGAAATATTAAAAGATATTAGAGATTATACTTCCACAATCCTGATACACATGTATTTAACTTTATGTGAAAGGGATGATATAATTACGCAATTTTGCAGTCTCCCTTTTCAACTCATTGGTATTTCAGACACTCTTTCTCATCAATGGGTATAGTACATTCTTTTGAAAATATATCATATTCTATCATTTGGATATATCACATTATTTAACCGTCTCTTAAAATTGGAAACTAAGTTTGTCTCTGTCAAATTTTAAAAACCCAGACTTAAGAAGGAGAGACTTCATTCCAAAGGATTACTATAAAAGAGAACTATTGTAATGGGGGAGGGGAATTATTGCAATGGGGAAAACATTCTGACCATGAGATCCGCAGTCTCAAGGGTTAGGCAAATGGACTTTTCTTTCATACAGAGGAGTAAATAAGGCTAGAAAGAAAAGAGAGTGGGGGAAATAGAGTAAAAGAGTGGCATGATTGGATAGTAGATCAGAGAATGTTTTACCCTGAAGCCAGTCTATTTTCAGGGAGAGGGTCCTATGAGGATTAATGTTATGTGTCAACCTGATTGCATCACAGGGTGCCCCGATATTCGGTCAAACATTATTCTGAGTATTGCTGTGGCGGTGTTTTGGGATAAGATTAACTTTTAGCTCTGAAACTGAGTAAAACAGATAGCCCTCTCTAGTGTGCATAGGCCTTATCCAATCAATCAGCTGAAGACCTGAATAGAACAAAAAGCCTGACCCTCCCTGAGTTAGAAAGAATCTGTCCTGCCTGACAGGCTTCAAACTGGGACACTAGCCTTTTCCTTGCCCTGTGGACTTGAAACACACACACACATTTATCTATCTATCTATCTATCTATCTATCTATCTATCTATCTATCTATCTATCAGTTCTGTTTCTCTGGAGAACACTGCCTAGTTCAGGACCCTTAGGGAAGGGCTGTATGCAGGCTCAGACTGAGGATGGGCAAAAAGGGCATGGGTTAAGGACAGAACCTTAACCAGGGTTTGGCTAACAAGGATTTTGTGATTAGAGGGGACATGCAGCTAGCTAATCATTTACAAGGCAAAGAATGGGAATGTGGAGAGTCTGTGTCTGGCCATGTCATAGGAGAACAAGTGATAAGTATCCATGAGTCTTATCTAGGTCATAAGGAAAAGGATGGTTCTTTGCAATAGGCCATTTTCTGGAACACAAAGGGGCAGGTATTTCAGGTAAAACTGTCATTTCTAATTATTTCCATTCCAAATAATACTGTAAAGGGGTCCCCAAACCCTAGGCCGTGGATTGGTACCTGTCTGTGGCCTGTTAGGAACCAGGTCCCACAGCAGGAGGTGAAAAACAGACAAGCAGAGCTCCATTTTCTGTCACAACAGCAGTGGCATTCGATTCTCACAGGAGTGCGAACTCAGTTGTGAACTGTGCATGCAAGGGATCTAGGCTGTGGCCTCCATATGAGAATCTAATGCCTGCTGATCCCTCCACCCCCACCCCTTCCCATCCATGGAAAAATTGTCTTCCATATAACCAGTCCCTGATGTCAAAAAGGTTTGGGATCACTGCTGCCAAGTACAGCTTTGAGCGTGCACCCTTGTCCACACAGTGCCATGACTCCTTTGAAGAGTTTAAGAATGTCATCTCTGTTACCCCTCACTTAATAGCGGACATGATATATAGGTGTCCAATATCCTTCAGCCCAGTAAGTGAATTCCTCAAGGAACAAGAAAAATAGGGCAAGAGTATGAACACTTTTGTCTAGCCAGAAATATCAAATCTGAAACAATCTGAATCTCCTTCCTTAGACAGATGCTTCCTGGGCTCCTTGCTCAGGCATGAGATAGGGTAGAAAGAGTCCAAGTGTTGGATGCAGGCACACTTGTGTTCAAATTCATGCCAACATGTACCACCTGTTAGAATTTTGAACTACGTTTTTAACTTCTGTATTTTTCCTTGTCTAAGATGGGAAGAATAGTACATAAAAAGAATGTTGTAAAAATGAATGTGATAATGAATATAAAAAGGCCTAAGTACACTGCATGGCACTTAGTTTCCACAAACATTTTTCCTTCCACGTAGAGAAAGTTATGTAGAAGCAAAAAATAATCTGTGGGAAGGGGACTAAGTTGTACCAAGCACCAGCATACCATGTTGTGATCCAAGCATGGTACAATGTACTTTGCAGATCTCACCTAATTTAAACTCATATTGATACTATGAGGGAGAGAATATCACCTCCATATTCTCTCCCTCATATGGACTTATAACTAGCCCGAAGTCCCATTTCAAATACATAGCAGGATTTGAGTTTGGATAGAGTTGCTTTGGTTATAAGCCCATTTCCCTTCCACCAGCCAATGAGTAAAAACATTGATACCCTATAGCCCAGGTGTAGCTACTGGTTCTACCCTCTCCTTCCAGGAAAACAACAATCTACAAAATGTTGTGCTTGCAAATCCCATCAATACGATTCTGTTTAGTAACCCCTAACCTCACTTTCCAATGGATGGCTAGTATTTCTTTCCCCCAGGCCTAGAGGCAATGCCTCAGGCCATAAAGCTAGCAGATACTGCAGGATTCCTATTGAGGTTTTTTGTGGATTTCTTTTGTTTCTTGATTTTAACCTCACTTCTCCTAAGAACAAGGAAGGAGCATGCAACAGCTGCAGCAGAAGAGACACTAGCTATATAACAGGCCTAATAATTCACAAAATGAATTTGCACTATAGCTAACGTCCATAGCTCCAAAAAAGCTCCTGAACTAAAGACCAAAAGTGAAGTCTCTAGATTTTTTCTCAAGGTAAAATTATCTCCCTGAGGTAAGTGAAAAGGAAGAAGATGAAGACTGAAACTCCATTTAATAGACGCCTGGAAGGTAGCTACTAGCATCTTCATTCTTCAGCAGAGGAAACAGAAGCACAGAGCCTTGATGAGTGGTGAAGCTGGGAATTCATACCAGCTATCTGATTCCAAATCCCACGCCAGCCTATCTCCTTTCCTATTTCTTAATTAAAGTGTTTGGTCAGAACCAAATAAAACCTCAAGTACAAAAAAAAGGAAGAGAGGGAGAGAGGAAGGAAGACAGAAAGACAGAACAAAGGGAGGAAGGAAGAAATGGGAAGAAGGGAAAGGGGGAAAGATAAAGAGAGAGAGAGAGAGAAAGGCATTAGTCTTCAGCTTCCTAACACTAACTCTCCTGTTCCTATTACTTTGCTTTGGTCCCTCATTTTTAGATCCTGCATTGTTAGACCAGAGTTAGCAAAGTAGGCTCTGGATTGGTATGTGAACATGACCTGGGAACGTGTTAGAAGTGTACATTCTCAGTGCCCCCCCTTAGACCAACTAAAGCAGAAACTTGGAGTGGAGTGAGGCCCAGCAATCCCCCTCCTGGCGATTTTGACACACACCAAAGTGTAAGAACTTCTGTTAGACTCATCTAGAGAGTTTTTGAAAATAGCAACTCTTGGGCCCCATCCCTGACTTCTGATCAATGGTTATATAGTGAAGATCCTTATTTTTCAAACCTCCCAGGTAATCCAGATGCATAAACAGAAGTAGGCATAGAATCCACAGAAAATGGTGACAATGAGAATACTGAATGGCATTACTTCCTGGGTGTGTGAAATTGACAAGCACACCTAGGTTTCAATGATGGCCACTTTCCCGACCAGCTGAATGACTTTGGGCCACTTGCTCTCCAGCCTCCTTCTCCTCATTTGTAAAATACAGTTAATTACAGAAACCTGAGGGTTGTGAAAATTAAATAACATTTTTGTTATGGTGTCTGGTGCATAGCAAACACTAAGTAAGGGGGGGATTTTTGTTAATCACCTAATAACAATGAAGAAACACTAACCATGTAGAGTCTCTAGGAGACCGAGTGGCACAGGTGGGCATACCAGAGGGAGACCCTCAACCACCTGTGAAGATTTTTCACTCCCTGGCGTTCTGCTGTGCAGGAGAATATGCTCTTGTGGAAAAATGCGACATCCTCTAATTATGCTGCCTTGCAAAGAATCAGATGCAAAAGTGAGCCTGGAAGACTAGAAGGAAAAATGGGGTGGCAGTGTGAGTACTTGGAAACAATGCGAAGGCAGAAATAGCGGTGCTGAAAGAGCTGGAGACACCAACAGGAAGTCCACACTTCCAGGGAGGCTGAGCCAGCTGACAAAGGGAGAAGTGTGCACTTCTGTCTGGCCCCCTGTGTGCAGGCAGACAGGACCCTTGAGAGTCAGAAGGGTCGACAGTGACAAGACAGGATAGGGACCTGAGGCATAGCAGAAAAGGGCAGTTCACATTAAAATCCGGATTAGGAGAGGTGCAGTCTACCCCGGCTCTTTTTTAAAATAAATATTTCCACTAAGACACAAAACAAGCAAACTTCAAAAGCTTCTTTTCCTCTTCCTGTTTGAAACTTGTAAATCTATTTTCCTGAGGATGAGGACGTGGCTGGTTGGGTCTCTGTGTTCTGTGGTTCTTTCTCTATGGAATATCCTGCCCTGCTGCTTCGCATGGCTGACCTCTCTATTCACCCCTCAAGAAGCAACACAGAGGTCAGTCACCTTCTCCAGGAAGGCTGCCCTGCGTGCCTACCTGCTCCACACCGTGAGCTGTACTGGGCCTTTCCTGGCACGGCCATCATACCTAGCATATAACTTGATTGTCATATTGCCTTAATTCAGTGTTTCCCAGAGCGTGTTTCACATACAATGAGTTGAAAAGGATGTTAAAAGGTATTATTTGAAATAATCTCCCAGTGCAAATAAATCTGGGAATTGCCAAGCTAAAATAAGTCAAGACAGGTCTCTGCACTGAAACAACTGAGAATTTAATATGCTGGTTTGCATTGAGAATCTCAAAGAAAATATGAATCCTCAATCTGATTTGACCTTAGAATTTTAATTTTTTCTCAAAATCACCTGTAGCTACAGAGTGTACACTGTGGAATATGCTGCTATGTTTTACTGACATTATCTGCTCCTTTGTCTTCATTAGATTATAATTTCCCTGTGGGCAATATTGTTCAGTATTGCATTTCTGGTATTTACCACCTACCATCTGCTAGGTGGTAGGTACAAAGTGAAAGCCAATTGAATATTATAAACCTAAATCATAATTTCCCTTATGAAGCCCCTTCAGTGGCTTTTCTAACACACCTGAACAAGCTTTGGAAGCTTTACTCAAAGCTCATGAGGGTCTACATTTTTTATTTTTGTATATTCAATATTTTTTATTATGAGATTGTGGGGTACAGTTAAGGGTTAGGTATACAACTATGCTTCGTTCAGGCACCCTTGTTGATAAGGGGTGTCTCCCCATCCCCAGACAGATATTTACTACGATTAATCCCATCACCCTCCCATCCCCCCCCATAGTTTCCCACCACTGTCAGTCATTTTCTTATGGTAATACGTTGGATGATCAAGGTCTACTATATGAGTGAGAACATGTGATACTCAGTTCTTTGTTTCTGTGAGAGGTCACTCAGTATTATAAACTCTAGTTCCACCCAGGTTGCTGCGAAATTCATGATTTCGTTCTTTTTTATGGCTGTGTAGTATTCCATTGTGTATATGTACCACATTTTTTTAATCCGGTCCTCTTTTGATGGACAGCATGGTTGCTTCCAGGTTCTTGCTATTGTGAACAATGCTG
>CAUYQG010125213.1:0-46297 GCA_963574415.1 Tarsius wallacei | reverse complement strand
CAGGTTCTTGCTATTGTGAACAATGCTGCGATAAACATACGTGTGCAGGTATCTTTTTTATAGAGTGATTTGAGTTCTTCAGGGTATATTCCCAGTAGGGGGATTGCGGGGTCATACGGTAGGTTGGTGTTTAGAGCTTTTAGGACCTCATTAAACTAACAACCTTCTGCAAAGCCAAAGAAACCATCAAGAGAGCAGGGAGACAGCCTACAGGCTGGGAAAATGTATTTGCCAACTCCAGGTCGGACAAGGGCTTAACATCCTGGATCTACAGGGAACTCAAACGCGCAGAAAAGAAAAAAAAAAAAAGGTGCCAAGCTTAAAGAAAGAAGTCACACTTCTCATTGCTCTCTGGGGGATATTATCAACTCAATTCAGTAAATATTCGTTGCATGCTTATTATATTGCAGGTACTAGGTGCTGAGAACTAGGGGAAGGGAATAGATACAGAAATACAGGGACAAGCATTCTAGCCATGGAGAAAATTAGGTGTTGGTGGAGGAGAGATATATGCACACAGATCACTGTATGGGCTAGAATGCGGGAAAGGAAAGGAGATTTGAGATGCTTAGAAGAGGGAGTAAATCCCTCTTGATGGAAGGATAGAGGAAAGCTCAGGGCAGGAGTTTGCACTTTGGATGGACCTTGAAATATGGTTGGGATTCAGTTATTAGAGAACAGAGACTGGGTGTCAGGAGAATATCGTCAAGGGCAATGTCATCAAGGGTGACAAAGCCCAGGAATCAGACACAAGAAGGATGATAAAGTGCTGATCATAGAATGGTGACAAAGGCCCTGACTACGGGTACGCACACGGAAATACATGATGAGTGCAGTGGTGGGGGCTGACTGTGACAGGCCAAGGTGAGGATTATGATCTCAGACACAGCCATCAAAGGATTTTCCAAATGTTTTATTTTCTGGAAAAAAATTCAAAAACTACTCAGTGGCATACATAAGAAAAATATCCCTCGTAACTCTTTTCTGTATTCTGAATGTTTGTGACCCTCTTTCTCCTCGACCCAGATTTATATGTGGAGATCCTAGCCCCCAGGATGATGGTATCAGGAGTTGCGGCCTTTGGGAGATGATTAAGTCATTGGGATGGAGGCTGATGAATGGGATTAGTGCTTTTATTAAAAAAGTCCCTTTCACCATGTGAAGACATAAGGTGCTATTTATGAACCAGGGAGGAGGCCTTTACCAGACACCAAATTTTCTGGTGACTTGGTTTTGAACTTCCAGACTTCAGAATGGTGTGAAACACTTTTCTGTTGTTTATTAACCCCTCAGTCTATGGATCTGTGTCATAGCAGCCCAAGCAGACAAAGCCACCCTCCTACTTGATGGAAATTGCTATTAATATTTAGAGGTCCTTTCTGCACATTTGTTCTTTATAAATTTAAGAAAAAAATGGAACATATTATATAAATGTTCTGAATTTTTTAGTTAAACTTTGTATACGTTCCCTTGTATTGTTCCTATAATTCAATCAGTGTAATTTTAATGGCTCTATAATATTCCCAAATTTATGCAAGCTTTCCTCTCTTGTAGGAGGGCCTGCATATAGAGTGTTGCTACTCAGTATTAAACTTTAAAAAGAGGATATCACATTGCATAACCCTTGTTTTCACAAGACATCAAAATAATACCCAACTTCACTCCTTTTCATTATTAGAAATCCATGCTGATCTAACAGTCAGACTGCTGTCTGTGGGGGTCACAGGTCGCACACTCTCCTTGATGTGTAGGGAGCTGACGCCGGCCCTCCCAGGACACGCACTGATAGGGAGGTGCACTTCTCCACCCGCCACGGTCTTCATGGTCAAGAGCACGCTGCTACCCAGCAGATGCTTTGTAAAGAATGTCCACCTTTAGCAAGATGCTCCATCTTCCACGACCATGCACGCGCACACAAGTCCAGAGCTTTCTTTCTGTTCCTTTGTTCTTTGCCATTATTGTTAATAGTGATAGTTTTCTATCCTTTATTTACTTCTCATTGGTTCATGTCAAGGCAGTTATCTAGAACATTTGCTCTCCTTAATTTCCATTTCCACCCATGTCCAACTCACTCGGAGCACTCTGAGATAAGCTTACCTTATCTTTCATCAGGGAGACTGAAGTCACCTAGAAAATCTCTCCACACTTTTACTTATCTTTTAATAAATCCTCCCATCCACGTTTCCCTCCTGTTTCACAAAATGCCATATTAAACATAAAAGCACCAAAATATAGAAAAGGCAAAGCAAATGGTGCATTTTCAGAATCCAAATAATTAACGAATAGGTTAAAAAATTATATAAAACCATGTCCTGCTTTTAACAAATCAAACATATCCCATTCGCTTCAGTAAGACTATAATAGCTTAATTTCAATAATTAGGCTAATTACTCTCATTTTCAACACTGTTTAGAACCTTTTAAAAGCTGCTTATAAAAGTAATATGTTTACCCCCCAAATGGGGAAAATGCAAAAATAACACAAGGGTGGAAATAACCCATAGAACACGGTGGATAGAGTTATGTAGAAGCAGGTTGCCAGGATCAAACAATGGCTACTCCATGTATCCGCTGAGGGATCTTAGGCGACTTCATCTATTTGTGCTGTGGGTTTCTCGCTGTCAAAATAGAGATCAAAACAGTCCTTCTCGTGAATTATTTTGATGACTTTATAAAATAATTTTTAAAAGGTTTTATCACATTCCAGCACTAAGTAAACCACAATCAATGTAGATTTTCTTTCTTCCAACTTTTATATATGCAGATTACATATCATATGAACATGTAAGTAGTTACGCTTCCGGGGTCACATTGCATTTAACGTGCTGTGGCCTGCTGTTTAACTTAACATTATCTTGTCAGCATTTCCCTGAGCCATTTTGCATTCTTTGAACACATGGTTTTTAATGGCTGAATAGCATTCTGTTCTATGGATTTACTATAATTTACTTAACTAAATCCCTATTGTTGCTTAATTAGGCAGTGGCAATTTTTTGCTATTATAAATAGCATTGCAATGAACATCCTTGTACATAATTCTTTGTTTGCTTCTCTGATAATTTCCTTGGGATAAATTCCAAGAACTGTAATTATTAGGTCAAAGGATAAGAACATTTGTAAGAATCTTGATCCGTGTGGTCAATCTACTCTCCAGATTGTTTGGCCTCATTTACATTCTCTGCAGCAATATGGGAGAGAGTTCTTATTTCACCACACCTTGGCCATGGGCACAAGAGCTGATTTTGGAGATTTCCAGTTTCTTAGAATTAGGAGAACTTATAGCACTTTTCACTGCTTGATTTTGGTTATGCGAGTGAGTTTTGGGTGATGTTAGGAGAATAAATCTGCAGGGCAGTTTTCCTTTAGGTGATTAATCCCAGAGTACAGAAATAAACTTGAAAGTCTTTGAGACATAAATATCTCAAAAGTTAAATGCAGCTCTCCTCAGTTATTTTATAGACCAATATTACTTAAAAATATTTATAAAAATAATGTTGTTTACCTGGGGTAGTTCATCTGGCGTACGTGGCTACCCAATGGGGTCCAGAATCTTGCCTTTCCTGTCACATGGGTGATCACAGGGTGTCCCCAGGAACTGAAAGAGAACCACGACTTCTTCCCACTGAGACCCCTTATAATCTCTTTTATGATTGGGCACCAACTCTGGGTACTTGCTACTGAGTACTTGTAACGGTTTCCTCTTGACATCTGAAGAGGGATCAGTGGGAAGTCTTTTTTGCTCATAATGCATTGCTTCTCGAGTCAGTGGTGGAGAAAGAGCTGGTGACATGATCAGATGGGATAACAGAGTTCAGGAATGCCGACCCCTCTCTGAAGATGCTAGACTTACCACTTCCAGATGCCCTAGCTAATATTTTGTGTGTGGGTGTGTCTGTGTGTGTGTGTGTGTTTCATTTTTCTAAGATGGGTTCTTGCTCTCTTGCCCATGCTGAAGTGCAGTGGCGTGATACAGCTTACTGCAGCCTCAAACCCCCGTACTCAAGCAATTCTCCCAATTTAGCCTCCGAGGTAGCTGGGACTACAGGTGTGTGCCACCACATCTGGTTCTAATATTTCTGAGTCCCTTTAACACTCACTCTTTAACTAGTAAAGCAAATATAATAAATTGTATCCGTCATTGTAATGATTCTCTTCATATGCAGATGTATGAGAATTGTGTGTGCCGGGTGCATGTGTCTAGGCCATGGGGGTTCTTTGTTGCAAAGAGCCGCTTAGAAAAAAAGGACTTGTCCTTGTTTCTGTGAGACAGAGGTTGTAGTTTGTGTTACATCTTGGGGAGTGTACCGAGTAGGGTAGAAACAAAGTCCTTCATTCTGCCTGTGAGTGTGATGGCAATTAACATGTTTGTCTGCAAAAGCAAGACGCAGTCTCTCTGTGCTATGGAGAACTGATTGGAGCCCTGCATGCTCAGAGTAAAAAGTGGGTGAGGGGGTAGGGTGGTCGGTAGCCGTGAGTTCTGTGAGCGCTTGTGCAGGGCCAGACAGCTGAGAATAGACTGGAATAGAAAGCAAATCATCCCTGGTGGCGAGAGTCCGTGGAGCAGCCCATAGCTGAGATGGCGAGAAAGAGAAAAGGACAGAGCTTATGTAAATAACGCTCGGTAGGGTTTAGTAAAATGGTGGTTTCGGATCAGATTTAACCAGTGTTCCCCGTAACTTGGTTGGCTTGCTTATCAGTTTGTTTTTGGTTAACATTTGGAGTTTGTTCAGTCTACATATTTTTATGTTTTAAGAAAGGCTACTCTATTAACGGGGATTAATTCTAATATGGATCCTTTGCTGATGATCAAGCTGACTTGTACGGCATAATAATGGGTGCCCGTGTATCACACCACCACGACTGAGGCGTCAGGGATGACTCGAGTAACGCTGCAGTTTTTTAAGGTTTTTGGTAGCTTTGTTCAGCAAATCCTCTAGAAGTTCTGATGCTTTGCCAGACACATTCTTTGATTTTTGGTTTAGACCATGCTTTGATTCACTGGATGCTTGGGATAATCGTCTCCATTAGCACATAGCGTATCACTGAGTCAGACGAGAGCCGGGCGCGGAGATGGCTCTGTCGCTACAATCAGCTAGTAAGTCATTCCAAGTTGGGGCTTAGGACTCTGATTTCCTCTCTCAGGCTTGAATTTGTGCTTTTGGCACATGAATCCTTCTTGATTCTTATCTTCGTCTGTAAATAGCATAGAAATTGCACATGGAAAATGGAACAAATCATACTTTCTTTCAAAGGGCAAATTAAACATTCCATAGAATAAGGGAAGAGTTGTTAGCAGGGGGAAAAAAATGCAACCTTGCTAGCTCCAGTGTGAAAAAAGAACGGAGTAAATTGGACTCAAACTCAACCTTAAAGAACGTTTTGAGCATTTGCACTTTTTTTTCTTTAACCACCCTCTTAGCCCTTCTGCCAAATATCAAATCCTAAGTTTTCCGAAGGTTTGAAAATATTCCCATTAATTTTTTTTTTCTCTCATGGCCCTGTATTTACCAGGGCTTGAAATGGAAATATTGAAGCCTGGTAATAAAGGGCACCATGGAATTCCTGGTCCGCCCGAAGCCAAAGGCTCCTGGCAAAACTCTAAGGAAGTCCCATTCCCACCAGGCCACAGTGAAGTTTTCAGTTATAGACTGTTTTGAAGACAGGTAAATTTAGAAAAGGTGGTATACTTAAAGAAATGAAGTGAGCTACTCCTTTGACAAAAAGAAAAATAAATTTACAGATGAAATGCAGAAATCATCTTCCTGAAAAGGGAGAGGAGATGAACCTTCTGTGAGAATGATCTGGAATTACAAGGCTCTGCCTCATCTTTTAGAGGAGACACTGAGTATGTCAACTCTGCTTTGGACAGAGTTCACGCACACTTAACGAGGGAATTCTGGAGTGTCACATTTTTTATTCCCTCCATACTGCCTCGAGAGGCAGCTGCAACGTGGGCTCCCCAAGAGCGGGTGGTAGGGGGAGGTCTGATTCATCCAACTGTAATTGTTCAGTGGATGACTAAACAAATTCATCCCAGGGGAAGAAAAGTGGACTTGGAGTGAGAACTACGGGTCGCAGCTCTGAAGAGGCTGAGAGGCAGGGAGGTCGATCTTGACCACCTCTGCAGTTTTCCGGTGGCTTGGTTGGGTCTAGAATCCAGATGCTGCCCTCGCATTCTGCATCCACTCACCAATCATGCCTGCCCAAAGTGTGGCCCGCTACATCACATCCCATCCCATCCCATCGCATCGCATCGCATCACATTCTGGCCCTGTGTTCTAAACTCATCCCCTCTCCTGGTCCCCTCTTTCATTTGTAGCAGTGACACCACTTAAGTCTCCACTCTGCCCCTCCTCTGTCTCCTGCCTCAGGGTGCACATTTTATCAGCTTTCTCACTCTGGACCTGAAGGCAGAGCATCTTTACCCATCCGTCCTCTCTCTCTCCCGGAGGGGCATCCCTAGGGGTAGGGGGAATACTTTCAGGCAGGACCCCAATCCCATCCTCTTCCATGCTCTGAGGGCAAGCTCATCTCTAGACACTGGGCTCTAGTCACTTTCTGGGCAGGCTGTATCCTAGTTCCATGCTGGGGCTGCTCAGACCTCCATCCTCTGCCTGGACAACACTTCTGGGGCTTCCCTCCTCTTGTACTCATCTGTTAGTGTGCATAGACATTTGTTCTTATATGTTAAGAACATATTTATTTAGTCCATTTTACAAATAATAAAAGCTCATTTTAGAAAACATGGGGAAACAGGCCAGGCGTGTGGCTCATGCCTGCAATCCCGGCACTTTGGGAGGCTAAGGCAAAAGGATTGCTTTAGCCTAGGAATTTGCAAAGGGCTTGGGCAGCATAGTGAGACCTCATCTCTACAAAACAAACAAACAAACAAACAAACAAACAAATAAATAACAAATTAACCATGCACAGTGATGTGCTCCTGTAGTCTCTGCTACTTGAAAGACTGAGGTGAAAGGATTGCCTTAGCCCAGGAGGTCAAGGCTATGGTGAGCCGTGATGGTGCCACTGCCCTATGGCCTGGGTGACAGAGTGAGACCTACGACTCAAAAGGGAAAAAAAATGTATATGGGAAAACAAATCATGCAATAAAACAAAGCTCACCATAGTCCTATATGCCACTTCAGCTAGCTTATTTTTTTCTCCTAGGTATTTAAAAAAGAAAAATCATAATCCTGTAGAATAAAAAACCCCAACTGTACATGCTATTACTCTGACTGATTTTCAAAAACGTATATCCTTTGTAGAATATTAGAAAAATGTAGACAAGTCCAAAAGAAAAAAAACTCCCCAGAATTTCACTCTGCATTTCTGTGTGCTTCTCTTCATGCACACATAAAGGGCACACTGTGTGCACTCAGTTTTGGGAATACTTGGCACGGGAACACTCACAGGTTCTACATGGAAGAGTGTGTCAAGGGGGAGTTTAATGACAGATAACAGCTACCCTGGCTGCCCTAGGAGTCTTTACTGATTACGAAAAAAAAAAAAAAATCCCAGATGGTTTGGACGATGCCTCTAAAGATGCAGTAAATCATTACTCATGGTTTTGGCAATCAAAATGTTCACTGTATTATTTTATTTACAGATTCATGGAAGAAAAATGCTTTTTTTAATTTAATAGTTCTCCTAGTGTCTCAATTGTGTAATAAGCTTAGCTGGAACAGAATGCTATCATTTATGAGACTGAGAGGCAGCATAGTTTAGTGGTTAAAAGTAGGATGCCCCTGGCTTTATGGCTCAGCGCTGCAACTTATTATCTGTAACTTATTAGTTGGTGATAGTCTGAATTCGTATCTTCTCTGTCTTCGTAATTATCTTAGAAGTAGCTGGGTGAATCAGTGCTAACAGCGATTGCTAGCCAAATACCTGATGGCTTTTCCCCCTTTCAGAATTTTCTTAGGCTCCCCCAACCCACACTCCCTCCCCAGGAAAAGTAATTTCTCCCCCTTTTCTGTGCTCTCATAGCATATGCACTAAAGCCTGTCATTGCAGTGTGCACTCTGTTTGTTAACTGCCTGCCATCTCTCCCTTTTCCTTTGCCAATTCTGTCAGCTTGTGAACTTATTAAATATAGGGACATTAAAAAAAAAATCTTTGTGTCATAAGAGCCCAGCCCAGTCCAGACCTAGTAGGTGTTTAATGAAAATGTCTGTCAAATGTATAAATGCTCTACTTCTGGAATTGAATTTCAAACTTAAATGCGTAACTTCCTATTTATTCCTACTACGTTTTACCTTTCGGGCCTCGGCTTCCCTGTGGTGTTTACTGTTACTCTGTTTGAAAAAATGACAAGAAAAAGCCAAAACACAACAGAACAAAACTGCACATCAGTAGAAGGCAGTGATACATCTTACCTGTTTACTCCGTATGCATTCTGTCATTCATTCAAAATTTACTCATGTGAGTGTGATACAGTGGAATTTTCAAAAGCGATAATAGCCAAATAACAAAGAAGGTGTTACTCATTGTTAACATGTGTTCGCATTTTACAAATGAGCAAACTAAGACTCAGAAACACTAAATGATTAAGGGAAACAGAAAGACTACCTGGCAGAAGTGTTACTACAACGTGGTGCACAGTGGAAATGATTGCTGTCCTTGAAATACAGTGGGAGGTATGTTAAGGAAACCCTGATAGAGGAGGTATCTTGGTCTGAATCTTGAGTGAACAGGGAATCGGAAAACAGAGAGAATTCCAGGGTAGAGAGCCATAGTCACTGAGGAGGGTGTGGTACAAGCATTGAGAATGAGTAAGACACTCAAAGGTGATCAGACATATGACTAGAGTGGCACAGAGTCCATATTCTTGTATAAGTTGTAATTCCTTCTCCTCGGAAAGTTAGCAATTCCAGATGCCCATCAAAAGTGGACTGGATACGCCAGGCTCGGTGGCTCAGCCTGTAATCCTGTGCCTTGGGAGGCCGAGGTAAGTGGGTTGCCTGAGCCCGCGGGTTTGAGACCCGCCTGGGCAACTTGGCGAGACCTCATCTCTACAACAAATTAAAAAAAAATTAGCCAGGTGTGGCAGCACGCATCAGTAGTTCCAGCTATTTGGAAGGCTGAGGTGGAAGGATTGCTGGAGCCCAGGAGGTGAAGGCTGTGGTGGCCGGGAGTGTGCCACTGCCCTCCAGCCTGGACGACAGAGTGAGACTCCAACTCAAAAAAAAAAAAAAAAATTCTATCTCTCAACAAGAACAACCAAAAAAAATTAAAATATTGGCCAGGCATGGTGTCATGCACCTATAGCTCCACCTGCTTGAGAGGTTGAGGTAGAAGGATTGCCTGAGCCCAAAAGGTTGAGAAGTCACCCCAACATCAAGAAGAATAGAAAACGAAACACCAAATTTTGTACACAACTAACTAGAAGACTTCAAACTCTGAACAACAATAAAAGAGAAAAGACTATGAAATCCAGTGAAGGAGTTCACGAGGACGTCAGCAGGTACAGATCTCAGACACAACTGTCAGAGCACAGTTGTCGATACAAGATGGGGCACTCTAGGGAGAAAAACACTCTCTCATTTGAAGCAATATTAGGGGCTCAGCAAGCTGTCAGTGGAGGTGTTGCAGGGGAAAGGGGTTCAATGAGGAAACAGAATTTACAGGAAGCAATCTGTTACTGACATAAACCGAAGACAGAAAGATTCTCAGCTGAAAACACTGCACTGACCATTTATTTTGTGTTGGGATAACTAAAAGCTAAAATAACTCATTCACATTCAGGTGCATATAACCCTGCATTATAAGACCCTTCCTCACCCAAACCTAATGAAAAAAAAGTAGATTCATAAAGAACTTGCTTCATTCAAAGATAACCTAATACAAAAGAGTCAAAGATTTATATAAATAAACCACATGAAAGTAAAAAAAGATAGAAACAGGAAAACAATCAAAAAATAAAAGCAATCAGAAAATATTTTTTCAAATTATTCACAAAGAACAGGAAAAAAGTTACTAACATCGCAAAGCATTTAAAAGTTTTTTAAAAAAACAATTTTAAGGTTGAAAAAAACATAGGGAAAAGTTTCATCACATTGGATTTGTCAAGACTTTCTTGGATATGACATCAAAAACACAAGCAATTAAAAAATAGACAACCTGGATGGCATTAAAGTTAAACACTTCTGTGCATTAAAGTACATCAACAGAGCTAAAAGGCAACCCAAAAGATAGGAGAAAATATTATCAAGCCACATATCTAACAACAGGTTAATATCCAGAATATATCAAGAGCTTCTATCTCTCAACAAGAACAACAATAACAAAGACTAAAAATTAACAAAGGACCTGAACAGAATTTCTCCAAAGAAGATATACAAGTGGCCAATAAGCAAATGAAAGATGCTCAGCATCACTAATCATTAGGGAAATGCAAATCAAAACCACAACGAGATAGCATTTTTCGCACATCAGGATGGCTACTCTCAAAAAATCAGAAAATAACAAGTATTGGCAAGGATGTGGAGAAATTGATGCATTGCTGGTAGAAATGCCAAATGGTACAGCTGCTGTAGGAAACAATATGATGGTTCCTCAAAAAATTAAAAATAGAATTACCACATCATCCAGCAATTCCACATCTGGGTATAAACCCAAAATAAATGAAAGCAGGTCCTCAAAGAGATAATTATATATTCATGCTTATAGCAGCACTATTTATAGTAGCCAAAAAGTGGCAGCAATCCAAATATCCATAACAAATGAACTAATAAACAAAATGTGGTATACACATGCAGTGGAATATTATTCAGCCTTAAAAAGAAAGAGAATTCTGACGCAACATGAATGACACTAGAGGCCATTATGCCAAGTGAAATAAGTTAGTCACAAAAGGATGAATATTGTATAATTTCACTAATATGAGGTGCCTAGAATAGCCAAATTCACAGAGAAAGTAGAATGGTGGTTGCCAGAGACTGGGATAAGAGTGAATGGGAAGTTGTTTAATGGGTGTAGAGTTTCCAGTTTCACAAGGAAAAAAGAGTTCTGAACCATACACTTAAAAATGGCTAGCATGGTAAACTTTGGGTTATATATATTTTACCAAAATTAAAAATAAATGTTATTTTTTAAAATGTTTGAACCTTAACAAAAAAGAGCTTAAAGCAGAACTCCAAAGTTTCATCTCAAATTTGTAATGAACAATAGCAGGAAGAGACAAAGCATGAAGTGACAGAACTCAGAAACCACATTAAAAATATCATAAATCATCACAAACCTGAATTCCATATTAAAAGAGGCACAAAGGAGAAAAGTCATTATTAAAACACAGAAAGAGACAAATAGACTTGGCCAAAAAATGACCAAAGTTGACAAAAATTTGAAGGATTCAAGAAAAAAATGATATGGAAGACACATAATGTCTTCATATCACATAATCCAACATATGCGTAATTACTGTATTGACTATAGGAGAGAATCAAGCAACTGGAAACCAAAAAATTAAAGATTTAGTTTTAGAAAATGTTTCATCAAAAAAAGACAAATGAACCTATAGATTGAAAGGGCCGACTATATCCATGGATAAAATTGTTACAAAGTTGCCAACACCAAGACATATTATAGAAATTACACTTCAGAAATAAAGGATGCTGGGCTTGGTGGCTCAGCCTGTAATCCCAGCACTTTGCGAGGCCAAGGCAAGTGGATTGCCTGAGCCCATGGGTTCGAGACCAGCCCAGGCAACTTGGCAAGACCTCATCTCTACAATACATCAAAAATTAGCCGGGCATGGTAGCACACACCTGTAGTTCCTGCTACTTGGAAGTCTGAGGCAGAAGGATCGTGGGAGCCCAGTAGGTCAAGGCTGCGGTGGCCGGGAGCATGCCACCACACTCCAGTCTGGGTGACAGAGTGAGACTCTAACTCAAAAAAATAAAGGATACTTCAAGCAGCTAAGCAAAAGATCCAATCACCTTAAAGTTAAGAAAAACACTAAATGAAAGAAGACCATGGGAAAACGCTAATAAAATCCTCAGAGAAAGTGTGATCCGAGAATTTTTTTTTTTTTTTTTTGAGTCGGAGCCACCCAGCCCGGCTGATGCGAGAATTTTATATCCAATTATACTTTTGTTTAAAGATAACAACAAGCCAGCTCGGTGGCTCAGCCTGTAATCCTGCACCTTGGGAGGCTGAGGTGAGTGGATTGCCTGAGCCCACGGGTTCGAGACCCACCCGGGCAACTTGGCGAGACCTCATCTCTACAATAAATCAAAAAATTAGCCGGGCGTGGTAGTGCGTGCCTGTAGTTCCAGCTACTTAGAAGGCTGAGGTGGAAGGATTGCTGGAGCCCAGCAGGTCGAGGCTGCACTCCAGTCTGGGCAATGGAGTGAGACTCCAGCTCAAAAATAAATAAATAAAAGTTAATCTTTTAATTTCCTTGCATTCATTTACTATAGAAGAATAGCAGAAATCAATCAAGGATAAGGCAAACAGAAAAATGCGTCTAAAATGGCTCCTTTCTTTTAGAAATTCCTGTAAAGTGCCACATATAGTAACAAACCATAGTTGTTCAGATGTCCATGCTTCTGAAGGACAGTGACTGGAACACATGTAGATGAAAAGTTTAAATTCAAATCATCCTTTATTTTAAAACTATCGATAGGTTTTTGGTAAGTGACCTCTCCCTTTCTGGACACCAGTGTCCTCAGTAGTAAAATGATTGTACTAATGATTACAAATATCACTTGAACCTCTAAAATTTTATGATTCATAATTCTGCTGGAAGAAATGTAATGTAACTACAAAATGTGGTTGTCATAGATCCACAGCATTAGAGTTTTATTGGGGAATTTGTGTACCCTCCATCTCTAGCAATATACAAGAAGCAGATAGTGGAAAATGCAGATGGCAAAGGTAAAGGAGAAAAGCGCTGTGCATTCTGCTTACAAAAGATACAGCAAAGATGAACAGTAATCATGAAATTATGATTTCAGGTAGAAATTATGGACGGCAACTTTGTCTTTATTTCTTCTAAGTCATATTTCTTAGTGTAGAGTTATAGGTATGAATTGAGGGCACCCCAAAATCTTTCAAAAGGTAAACTTTATTGCAGATAAGAAACAGATGAGATTCACTGACTTAATTATTAATAAACTAAAAAAGAAGTCTTCGTTGAGAGAGCCCTCTCTTCCTTCTCTTATTACGATCCACCATATTTATTATGCAGAGGCCATAGGAGATATTTTTGTATTTATTGATTTGCAAATTGCTTCTGATTTAATAAGATGTTTGAAGTGAAAACATTAGTATAACTTAACCAAAAATATGCTGTGCTAACTTAGAAACATCTCTTCATATTAGTTTATGACATGACAAAGATCTCAGGATGAAATAGAAAAATGGAAGCTATCTGAGAAGTTTGTGAAAAGTCCCCATTTGTAAATAACTCAAAATTCAAGTAAGATTCAGCCCAGGTCTACAAACACTTATTGCATAACTCTTGCATGCCAGAAGCTGTGCTGAATGCCAGGGACACCAACATAAACAAACATAATTTTTGTTATGAATAACCTAAATCCAGATTAAATCCACTATTATGAAGAAGCTGAAAGTATATGTTCCTTGAATAATAATGTCATTGTTATATATGTAAAAATTAGTTACCAAGGGAAATAATCCAATAAATTAAATGAGAGAACCCTCATATAGCAAAGACATGCCACCTAATTTGGCATGAAATGTTACCATATCATATAGTACTAAATTCTCCAAGTAACTGTGAGAATAAAAAATAATAATTAGCCAGATGTGGTGGCACAGGCCTGTAGTTCCAGCTACTTAGAAGGTTGAGGCAGAAAGATCACCTGAACCCAGTCAGTCAAGGCTGCGGTGGCTATGAGCGTGCCACTGCGCTCTAGCCTGGGCGACAGTGAGACTCCAACTCAAAATAATAATAATAATAATGAAAACCCTCCTGGAGTATAAGCAGTTTTATTAAACTGTACTATTTAAATAATTATGCACTTTATGATACTCAAGTAAGAAATGAACAAGAGACTGTATCTTTCTAACAAATGATTATATAATCACACTGTCTGACTGAGAAGATTAAGGAGAAACAGCTAATTTGTGCCGTGCTATTTGCCATTGATTGGGGAACACAGCCGGGAGTGGTGGCTCACATCTGTAATCCCAGCACTTTGGGAGACAGAGGTGAGAGGATTGCCTGAGTCCACGGGTTCAAGACCAGCCTGGACAACATGGCAAGACCTCATCTCTACAATAAATCAAAAAAATTAGCTGGGCATAGTGGTGCGCACCTGTGGTTTCACCTACTTGGTGGCTGAGGTGGAAGGATCCCCTGAACTCAGCAGGTCGAGGCTGTGGTGGCCATGAGCATGCCACTGCACTCCGGCCTGGGTGACAGCGTGAGACTGACTCAAAAAAAAGAAAAGATTGAGGAACATGTCAACAGAACATGTATACCCAGAAAGCTTCATATCCAGAAGGAAATCTTTCTGATGTACTACATGCATATAGTTTTGTGAATCACCACTGATTTGGTGATTCATAGGGAAGAAGCTGAAGTAATATAACCATAAGTCCAAGGATCACAACCTAATTAGGATATCTCTGTTCTTACAAAATCCCCAGCCTCCTGTGAAGCAGAGGCTACAAGCCACAGCAGATAATAAGGGACTCATCTGAGCAGATGTTTCAGTGAACAAAACTTTTCTGTCTTCAACATCTGATCCAGTTCTGAACATATTTCAGGAATTGGAAAGTGTTATAAGTAGGACCCAGAAATCCATGTCAATTCCCAAGATTTTGAGAGATCCAGGTAAAAGCCTTCCACAGAGTTCAAATTTTGAGGTCATTGTTAAACTTTAAAAAAATTAACCGAAATAATAACAAAGTATGGCATGTAATGTTGGTTAATTTATGTAAATTAGACTAGTAATTCTAAACTTTAGTGTATATAAAAATCATCTTGGCTGCTTGTTATATATAAAGTCCTAGATTTCATCCCCAATGATTTTGATTCAATAGGTTTAGGAGAGTGTTTGGGAATCTATAGTTTTGTAGGTGTCTCAGGTGACTCTAATGTGGGTAATGTGGTAGGACATCCACAGGTTCAAAACAGTGGCTTTAAGAGTCCAAGAGGAACTTTATTTGGGTAACTGATATGTGCTGGAGACCAGCGGAGAGAGAACGGCTGGGCTTTGCTTTCATGTTGCTCAGAGGGTCGGATACCAAGTTAACTAACCATATGAAATGAGATAATAAGTACTTTATATAGAGAATTTGTAAAGTTCTTAGGGAATACAGAGGAAGAAGCAGTTATTTCTGTGAGGGGTTGGGGAGGAAAAGGTGAGCATTTTGTTGTTGTTTGTTTATCTGATTTTTCCTGAGAAAACAATTCTAAAGAGGTGGCATGTATGCCCTAATTGAGTTATTGATATTTCCATCATATACATATTATATATATATATACTCTCTCTATATTTGCTATCACTCTGTTTATATTGCCTTTTCATATGCTTACGGAACCAAGTGTTGCTTTTGAGTTTTGATCTATTATCTTCATGTTTACTTCAAGGAGCATTCAAAGTCCTAAAAACGGCCACCGCACTCAGCTTATTTAGAACTATGACTTTCCTCACTTTAGGCAGCTTTATTGTGGGTTCTGGCTTGTACTCACAATGTAATCTGATGTATTAAAAGCCTAGCCACATGCTATGTGTTCCTTTTTTTTGTTTGTTTAAATAATTTAGTTTATTTTCTAATACAAATCCTAAGATACTGTTGTTCTGTGATGGATGTTCTCTTATGGCAGCATTCTACCATTAAATACTATACGTCAAAGTGGCCATATATGATGAAGCAAACTACTTTACTGCAGTTTCAATCGTTTGTTGAGGAAATCAGATTTATTTGAGATAGTATACATCAGCAGGACAGTAACTTTTAAAACCTGAGAAAAATTTTAAGGACTACAGATTAAATGGATAGTCAAATGTTTTCCTCCAGAGTATGATCATGAACTCTGTTTGCATTTTATAATACTTTCATGTTGAATTATTGAGACATAGCTAAGGATTAAAAAAAATGTAGAATCAACCTTTTCTCAAATGCCAAAAGAACTTATGGTTGCAGAGTACAAAATTTTATGTAAAAACTAAAGTACAATGAAAAATAGAGAATATATATGACTAGTGCTTTCACACACACACACATACACACACACACACACATAGATGAATGTTTAAATATTCTATATTGTCCCTTTTTCCTTTTCAAGTAAATATTGTCCTACTTCAAATGATTTGACAAAATGAACTATTCTATTAAATAATTAAGGCTTACCCAGTGGGAAAGATGTCTGTCCCAGAAATGTCAAAGCGGTTAATTAGTTTCTCTGATCAGCAGTCTATATTTAGTAAAGAATATGCCCCCCATAAACTTAAATGAATTGCACAGAGCAGCCAAGGACACAAGAGAAGGCAGACCCAGGCATATAAATCAAATCCCCAAGTGACCTTCTGGGGCTGTCCCCAGTCAGGGGAGCCTTCATCCTCCCTGGCCTAGACTCACTTGCCTGAGACTGAAATGATCATTATCAGAAGGAAGAGAGGAGACAGTACAACAGGCAAGATCATTCTTTTTGACATACTACTTATTGAAGAGGTAAAAATTTAGCAGAAAGGACTTCAAATGTTTCATGATTGTATTTTCATCTACAGGCATCTTTTTATGCAATAGTAATATCTATTAGAAACTGGAATTTTGAAGATTAAATTGGATGGAGAGAAGGGGAATGCAAGAGCACCTTGAGCCACTTTGGCCAGTAAAGAACTGAAATAAATGGAGTCCGTTTATAAAATGTGTTCTATTTTTCTATGGTCTTCATAATCTAAAAAGAAACACATGAGAGAAAAATGTGATAGAATTCTTTCTGTTTTAGCCTGTTTTCCAAGTGTTTTGAATGTACCCCAAACCTTCCTTTTTAGCATCTATGTGGGTAGTTACATTGTGATGTCACTTATAATAGGTATGTGTTGCCAGGTCAGTAATTCCAAAAATGAAGTTGTCTGTGTTTGGAGGTACTTAACAAAAAGCTATGGCTCAACAGCTAAAAAGTCACTGCTTCAATGATGTGGTCTAATGAAGGGAAGATCAGAGGGAATGTAGAAGGATAGCTACTGAGGATAGCTGGAAGAAAAATCTCCTAATCAATGATTGTTCACACTAATAAAAGGGAATTTATTAGTTGAATTACAATAGCAGATAAGATGGTAAAAATAGCAGTTTGTGATTTTTAAACCTCTGTTTGTAAGCTACATAAATAACAATGCCTGCAGTTAGACACCCAGTTCATTCATACTAATTAGACTAAACTACAAATTTAAAAAAAATCAAGAACTTTCTGAATCAAACCTAATAAACTAACATTTCCAAAGCACCAACTGTGTGCAAGATGCTATGCTAGTTGTAGTGGAAAATCTAAAATAATAACAATAAAAACACGAGATGTGGTCCCAGCCCTTGGAAGATTGTTAAAAACTTATTGAGTGAGGCAGTGTCAATTATGTATGAAATGAAAGAACCAGATAAATTGGGAGAATCTCATGCTCTAATTGGAATCTGGCTGTTTGCCCAAGTTGTAAACTGGTACAATTTGTGAAAATTGCCATTCACTCTTTACACAATGCAAGACTAATTTTCTTCATATTTTGCCAATGAAGTAAGTAAAAAGAGTATCTTCATCATCATCATCAGTACAATTCTAAAAGTAAAACAGTATGTTACATGTGAAACACAAGGCTAGATCAAAACAAATCTCATTATTAGAAAAGCAAGAGGTTTTTGAAGGAGGTGAGAAAAACAAGTTAGCTGATTTCTTAACATCTGATCTTAAAGAAATAAATTGAATATCTTGAAGAAAGAAGTCAAAAAGCACCTCAGTTTCATGGGCAAACGCAAATAAAGAAAACCACAACCACAACCACAACCAACCAACACCAATCACAGTGATGCTCCTTGTGAGCTCTTCCTGAGGATTGGTAGAAACTGCATTTTTAATCTGTTTTCATGTTTGTCCAAGATCTTTCAAGGGAGGAGAGAGAGAGAGAGAGAGAGAGGCACTGTATAAAAGGAGCTCCCCTGAGATTTCTGAAAGTCATATAAAAACATCATAGGTAAGGAAACTTACCTGATTTGGCATCTGATCTTTAGTGATGGACCCAGAAGCAACCTCGGCTTATTTTGATTATTACTATGCTGCAAGCCCAAACTCCGATATCAAGGAGCCCCGCTTCCATGTTCCTTACACCTCTGTCTTCCTTCCCGTCTTTTACACGACTGTGTTCCTGACTGGAGTGTTGGGAAACCTCATCCTCATGGGTGCATTGCATTTCAAACGGGGCAGCCGAAGACTGATTGACATCTTTATCATCAACCTGGCTGCCTCCGACTTCATTTTCCTTGTCACGCTGCCTCTCTGGGTGGATAAAGAAGCATCTTTAGGACTGTGGAGGACAGGCTCTTTCCTGTGCAAAGGCAGCTCCTACATAATCTCCGTCAACATGCACTGCAATGTCTTTTTGCTCACTTGCATGAGTGTTGACCGCTACCTGGCCATCGTGTGCCCAGCCATATCCAGGAAGTTCAGAAGGAGAGACTGGGCATATGGAATCTGTGCCAGCATCTGGTTTATCTCCTGCCTCCTGGGGTTGCCTACTCTTCTATCCAGGGAGCTCACGCTGATTGAGGATAAGCTGTACTGTGCAGAGAAGAAGGCCACTTCTGTTAAACTGACATGGTCCTTGGTGGCCTTAATTTTCACCTTTTTTGTCCCCCTGCTGAGCATTGTGACCTGCTACTGTTGTATCGCAAAGAAGCTGTATGCTCATTACCAGCAGTCGGGAAAGCATAACAAAAAACTGAAGAAATCCATCAAGATCATCTTTACTGTCGTGGCAGCCTTTGTCTTCTCCTGGTTGCCCTTTAATATTTTCAAGCTCCTGGCCATCGTCTCTGGGTTGCAGCAAGAACCCTATTTTCCCTCAGCCGTTCTTCAGCTGGGTATGAAGGTGAGTGGGCCCTTGGCTTTTGCCAACAGCTGTGTCAACCCTTTCATTTACTATATCTTTGACAGCTATATCCGCCGGGCAATTGTGCGGTGCTTGTGCCCTTGCCTGAAGAACTATGACTTTGGAAGCAGCACTGAGACATCTGATGGTCACCTCACTAAGGCTCTTTCCAATTTCATTCATGCAGAGGATTATGCCAGAAGAAGGAAGAGGTCTGTGTCACTCTGAAAATAAACTGTGACATTTCAAGCTCTGTTGATGGGTTAGGGAGTTGAGTTTTGTTGGCAACAAAGAAAGAAATGTTAATAATAGGATTTGTATTGCTTTATAAATGCAAAGAAGAGTTAATTTTTTAAGAGAGAACTGAAAATCCCTGTGTTGTGGATGTAACTAATCCATATGCTGTTTTTCAGCTGAGTGACTTTATTTGACCCTTGCCATTCAAGTCCACTGGGAAAAATACAATCCCCATCTGTCCTGGAACTCTTAGGTGAAGACTCTTGCTTGAACCAGTTCGATTCTTCATGTTAATTTGGGCCTTTCCTCCCTGAAGAACCATGGTAATTTAATACCCATCACCCTTCATACTAGGACCCAAATTGAACTACATTTAAAAGACTCTGCCCACTTTCATTTGATGAGAAATGTGGTGACAATGCAGGTAACAAGAAATAGAATATACCTGCACCCTGTAATTAATTGTGCCTGAGTTACTATGCTAGATTCTGGCCTCAGTCTTTAAAGCTTTGTATAATGATTCTTCATCATCTTCCAATAGTGTCTTTTAGCCTATGCCCATTCACAGTGGTTTTGAACTGGCAAAATACTCATGGGGATAAAATCATTTTGTGTTGTGTTTATGTTTTGGGACATACTTTATCACCTGGTCCTTATCGCCTGGTCTTCTAGTATTTTAACAAATAAGTGTAGGAGAAGATTTGACCCCTAGTCACCTTATAAAATATATAGAAATGTTTCTCATCACAATGGTGTAGTAACTACTTTTTAATAAGGTTTTACTATGCTTTTTTTGTTTTCATTGCCTTTATAAATTAGGATTTGACTGTACTTTAATTACATGTTTTTAATTACCCAGTTATCCAGTTATCAAATGAAAATGTTGCTACTAATATAATTGGAGTTCATCAAATGCTTAGCTCCACCCCCGCGTGGATCATCATTCTGTGCTTTAATTAACATGTTAGTGCTATGCATTCCCTATAACATTATCTGTTTGGTGTATATAATTTCAAGATGAAATCTAGTAATATAGGGAGACAGGCTGTGTGTTCAGCCAAAGTGGAAAATCTATAACAAAGATGTTACTAGTATTTTATATCTATTTTTCCAAACCCAGAAACCTTCCTGAATTCCTTTACCCAATAAATATTTATTGAGTCAGTGTGTATCTATATTCCTTTTAAAGACTTTGAAGTGAAAAACATGTAATCAGTGGCAACCACAAAAGGCTTTGCAGGAGCAAACATGCTGTTATAAACATCTTTTGATTCAAGAGAAAGTGGGTTATGTTTTTACTCCCATTATTGGCCTAAATGAAATATTATTTTACTTCTAAATATTAGATTTGAAAAGTAGCAAAAATGTAATCTTTTCAGAGACTAGGCAATTTAATTTTAACCCTATTTTTCACCTTAAGCAAAATCTCAAATGTTCAGTATCTTATAATAGGTTATAATCTACTTGAAATTTGAAAATTCAGTTTTTGGCTTTATGAAAATTAGCTTATTTGCCAATTTCGCTCAAACTTTTATTAAATAAAAATATAATTTCTTATATAAGTATTTGTCTATTCTGTAAGCATTAATTTCTAATAATATACTAATATTAGTACTAACATTTTGACCTTTTAATAGATTATCATGACCATAGAAAAAAACTATGTAAATCATAAGAAATAAATCTTAGCAAACTTCAAAACTGAATTTAAACTAATTGAATAGATCTCCAAAGCTTAAACAAACAAAAAATACAGAAGGTAAAAGACACTCATTTTTTAAAAACAAATCAGTAAAAGCACTATTACTAATTATGAAACTTATTGCCTTTGAAAAGTACTACCTTTAAAAAATAGCTGAATCAATCAGTTAAAATAGTTGCTGGGAAATGAGAGAAAGTAGGCTATCAGGTTTAGCTTCATTCTTAATGTTGGGACATTGAAAAGGTCATTTTAATCCTTTATCCCTAAATGGAGTTGATGATACATGTTTACATTCTTAAGCACATTGTATTACTATTAAATATAAATAATCTTTTAAAATATTGAGTAAAAAGTTACTATATAAAGTGATCTATTGTTAATTATTGAATATTGTTTTAACATTTTCCAACTAGAATATCAAATAATACTCTCATTTACAAATATTGGAAATTCATCTTCTATTTTATCAATTTAGTTTTTGCTGGGAATATTTAAAATAACATCAAATAAGTATATACTATATATTTTTAATACTTTTAACAGATATAATTGTATGCATTAAGAAAATCTTAGTATGTTTCATATTTATAGTGTACCATTGGAAGAATAGACATGATTTTGCAAATAGTATAACTTTGATAGAAAAAGTTCAAAGCTTGATTAAATTGGTATGTTATTTTGTCATGTATGGATTCCTCTGATACGAAATGTAATTTACATTATAATAGCATTAAAACATTTATTATAAATTATTTAGCTCTGTGCCATTTTGCATATTTTTTCTTATTTGCTCTGCCATGGTTGTTATTCAAGTACATTTTAAAAAATCATAGTATTTCCCATGTTTTAATCTGAACAACTTCTATTTAAATACATATATAGATACAGATATACGTAGAAACATAGATACATATTTATAATTTCTACAATTTGTATTATCTCAAACTACCCTGAGGTCTAGTTTGTGGTAATATAATATTTAAAAACAAATCAACCATATTGCCAAGGCATTCCAGAAAAATAACCTAGCATCCTGAAGCAATCATGCCTTACAGGTTACATCCAAAGTTAGAAAAGCAAAATAAAAAATGCAATAATCTAGAGTAAATGTATAAGGAAACCACTACAGATTAACACTATCTGTCGTTATTTGCACAAGTAGTCCAAAGCTACTGCCAGGACTTTAATGGCAAATATAAAATCATAGTAATGTCCCAAGCATTTCTCAAGTAATTTTTCTTAAACTTAACCCATAAAATTTTTCTTAAACTTAGCTCCATTTGGGCCATATTGAAAGATGGAAACTAACCTGATATTCCTGGGAGTCCCTTCATCTGTCCACTCTAACAAGTCAAAATCAACTCCGTGGTGCACATAAGTTATAATAACAGTCTTCAAGGGAAGCTATGTGCGTGACTGAGAAGGGACTATGACTAGGGGTCACAAGTTAATTTTTAAATAGATGCAGAAGTGCATGTACAGTATGATGGTGAGTGGAAAAAATCTTCCTCTGTGATTCATCTTGACTCCTCAAATCACTCTCATTCTCCTTAGAGATCTCAGAAGTGAGAAATGACTTGTCAAGTGTGTGTGCCACAAAGAACAGTAAGCCTTGGTCTTCTTACGGAACTCATTCACAAAAGTCAAGCAATACTAAAAGAATTACAAATTTGCTTTTAAAACCAGGCCACCGGTGTAGTCTGTTCCAGCCCCATTAGAGAGACAGGTGGCATCAGGAGAAGAAGCAAGAGGGTAATTCTAACTGCCAAAATATTTGCAAACGGTTTACTGGCTAATGCAAGTTCCTCTTGGCCTTCCAAGAGATTGATGTGGATTGGATTTTCCCCTGCAAAGGCTTGTTCTTCTTTAAAGTTATTTCCTTTGAACCAATAGTCTTTGTTTTGTTTTTGTTTTATAAATTTCAGGAGTAAACAACTATGACTAGACTTTGCATATAAGTGTACAGAGAAACTGTAACAGTGAACTGATTTTACATTGCAGATGTATAAAGCCACCATAGGATGCATTGCCATATCCATTCTTGTTCTCTTGGTCATTTTCTTAATAGAGCCACGTTTCCTAAATGTACCTGGTAAGTGTAAATTGCATCCTAAGATAAACCCACAGCATTAAAAATAAAACCCAAAACGAAATTTTAAAAAGCTTACTTTAAATGTCCAAAGTACCAAGCTATTAATAAATGTTCTTATGATAGGTTAAATAATAGTGAAATATAAACTCACAAAAATGTCCATTTATTAATCTAAAAGTAGAGGAAGGTATACTGTTAGTTGACGGATGTTATTAAACTAAAAAATTCTTGGCTAATGTATGTAAGTACCAAATTTCTAAGCTCCAAAGGTACTTTAAAATTATGATGAAACTTTCTGAATTGGGTGCATGTGATTAAGTAGAATTACAGCTAACTTAGGCAAGTAGTGCAATTAAAAGCTCTATGATACAATATTTATATTGTTTTTACAATTCTCTGCAATTCTTTGGAAAGGACATCATCAGTCTGACACTATTCAGCAATTTTTATTTGCTAATTGTAGATATAATAATTAACTAGTTTTCTATCACTCCCATCTTAATAAGAGCTAGGCATCATCTATGAGTATCTTGTGTTTGTCAACATTGTTAGGAAATTTAACATATTTACTTGCTAGGTCCTAACAATTCTGATAGGAAAGATCTCATTTCAATGTTACTATTAGTTCAAAGTAAAATATTTAAAGTTCTTGCTAGCGTATTTGTGATCTATATTCTATAAGTGTACTTTTACATTTGATCTTAAAGCAGAAGATATAAAATATTCTTGTGAGGTTTGTAAATCAAATACAATTTTTTTTTTTTATTTTTTTAGTTGGAGTCTCACTCCATCATCCAGGCTGGGCTGCAGTGGCATGCTCACGGCCACTGCAGCCTCGACCTGCTGGGCTCAGGCAATCCTTCCACCTCGGCCCTCCAAGTAGCTGGAACTATAGAAGTGCATTACTATGCCCAGCTAATTTTTTTTATTTATTGTAGAGACGAGGTCTCACCAAGTTACCCAGGCTGGTCTCGAACACCTGGGCTCAGGCATTCCTCTCCTCTCGGCCTTCCAAAGTGCTAGGGTTACAGGCTTGAGCCACTGTGCCCAGCCATCTATTTTTAATTTTAAGAAATTCTGTGGCAAAGTCTTCAGCGAGCAACCCTGCTCTGTTCCATATAGAATATAGGCCTTTTGTAATTAATAACTGTCCATTGGACAACCTTCACAAATCCTTTAATTCGCCCATGTTAATATAGCATATAATCTATTCCATACAAATTGAGTAAAGTGTAATGTTTTAAGAGCCAGATATATAAAAAATAAAGCTGCATGAATTGTCAATCCTATGTGTTTGGCCTGACTCACAAATTAAGTGATTCATTTCTCATCACATCATAGGTCAGTGGTTTGAAATATGCTTTTTAAGACATAGACTTGTGGAGTTCCTTGAAAACAGTTAAGATCTCATACATCCAACTGCAAATATAAAGTGTCTATTGTATACAATGACTATGACAGCCATAACACTTGGTTAAATCCCCTTATTATAACTAACAGGTTCTAAAGCAGGCATATTGCAGTCAGTAACGCATTCACAAAGCCTTTCTTTCTCTTACACATACACACACACACACACACACACACACACACACACACACACTGTACAATCACAGCAGATAAGCATTTAATGAATTTTGTGGCAAGCATTCAGGCTACAGGACTTGAAATGAGGTGGTTATTTAACATCCACCCAACAAAACACAGAATAAAGTGAAGGAAAAAATAGAGCCAAGATAAAACATAGTGAATAGAACACACAAAATAAAATGGCATATGTAAGTATAAATACATCAGCAATTGGAAAAAATATATAAACGGACTAAAATTTTTTATTAAAAGGTTAAGAAATAGGCCTGCTCCTCAATCAGTTACTATATGTAAATATTTATGATGATATACTTATCACTTTCTTAGACTCTGTAGGACTTAAAGGGGTAGAAGTAGAATTTGTTTATCCATGGCGTTTACAATCCACATAGCTATATTTTGAATAAAAAAATGCAGTACTGAAACATCTAAGAAGAGCTTGAGACATCCAAGAAGAGCTTTATACAAATCAAACAACTGTCTTTGTTCTTCTCCAGTGTTTAGTGAAAAACCCATACTTAGCCCACGTACTAGTCACTTCATGTAACTGCCATTTTGATATAGTTATTTCCTAAACGTTGTTACATTTCCCTAAAGTTGTGTTCACCTTAGCATCCCCAAATGAAAATGTTGTCCTTAAAGATTTTTAGACTCAAGGGTTTATTTTAAACACAAGAACACATCTTGAACAGCATGATATTAAATTTATTTTTAAATGACAAAAAGGGTATGCAAAGAGAAGTAGATAACTCCACAAGTAGATAACTGCCTTGCCCTCACACAGTGATTTAACAAGCTGCCCTCTCACTTACCCTCAGCTTAGAGCAAAAGCAAAACTAACAACTCAGTTGGAGAAGTGGTAAACGAGAAAGGAAACTTAGCCTGTGGTTTCATGTTTAAAGCAAAAACACAGATTCAGAGTATTTGAAGGTAGATGGAAAGGGCTACTTTATTTCTAATGAAAAATACATTTATACAATGAGAATTGTATAAAAATAAGTTTATACAAGAAAAGAGTAAAAAATTGCAGTCAATACAGAACTGAATAACTTATGCAGTCCTTAGGATTTCAAATCACAATAATTTCACTTCCATAATTCAAACATAGAAACAAGACTTCTAATAACTTATGAAAATATTCAGCATGATAAATAATCAAAGATGACCAGATTAAAAATTTAAAAATAATGTCTACTTGTTAAACTGGCAAAGATTTAAACATTAAATACTAAGGTGGACCATTAATGGGACTGCAGGTATAGAAAGACTTATTGAGTATAATTTGATTAAGCTTTCTAGAGAAAATTTAGAAATCTATATCAAAAACAATGCTATTTCTAGGATTTTGCCCTGGAAAATAATTATGGCAATGTGCAAAGATATATGCACATGCATTTTTTTATTGCAGCATTGTTCATAAAAACATAAAAGTAAAAAAACATAAATGTCCAGAACTGATAAAATAAATTAAGGTTCATGTACATTCTTACAATGGGATACTATGCAGCCTTTAGAACTACTGTACCATATACAGAAAGTGGAAAAATCTTTATAATAAATTAAATTAAGTGAAAAAGCAGACCACACAACAGTATCTATAGAATGATGACATGTTTGTGACTATCATATTTATATGAGTACAGAAATATTAGAACCTTATACAACAAAATGTTAACTTTGTTCGTAAATAGATAGTGAAATTGCATGTGATTTTTATTTTTATCTTATTATTGCTAGTATTTTCCAAAAAATGCATTAATTTTATAGTAAGAAAAAAGTTAAAATGAAAGATGAAAATAGTAACTAAAGCAAATTTTTTGTAAAACATCAATTCTGACTTATAGATTCTCCAGTTTTTCATTTTACTGTGTTTCTGGTCTATGAATGAATATTATCCCTACACTGGTCTTGCAATCTACCCTAGTAACAAAGGAAGCCCCTCTGTTATCTTTGCAAGTACTAAATTCTTTAAAAGCAACTGTTTGAAAACTGCTATGCACTTAAAATTTGAAACTGGTGCTGATCTGCCTAGCATGCAGGCAGGGTCCTCATTTCCCCATACCCTCTCTTAGCTCAGCAGCTATTGCATCCTGCACAGTGAATCATCTGGTGACATGTCCATCCACTAGCTAGGAAGATAGCTCCCTCCACCTCAGGAGTGGGGGAACAGAGTAAGCATGTCTTCATTTTTATTTATCCATAGCCTTGTTTCCTCCATATCAGGCACTAGCGATTGTTGAACTAAACTGGACACACTAGAAACATCTCACCATTGGCTGGAATTAAAATTAAAAATTTTAAAGACAGGTGTGGTGCCTTATGCCTGTAATCCCAGCACTTTGGGAGGCAGAGGCGAGAGGATTGCCTGAGTCCAGTGGTTTGAGACCAACCTGGGCAACTTGGCAAGACCTTTTCTCTACAATAAATTTTTTTTTTTTTAAGTAGCCAGGTGTGGCGGCACACACCTGTAGTTCCAGCTACTTGGAAGGCTGAGGTGGAAGGGTAGCCTGAGCCCAGTGGGCCAAGGCTGAGGTGATGGTGAGTGTGCCACTGCACTCCAGCCTGGGCAACAGAGTAAGATTCCCATTTGATTAAAAAAAATTACAAATGTTAAATATTAGATTTTTATATTTCTATTTCTTTTGCTTCTAATGTGTTGTAACCACGAGGGACAGGGAGTCTATTTCAGACACAGGTCATTAGGAACAATCTTGCCCATGTTCTTTAAATATTTAGATCATTCTAACTGTATTGTAATTAGAGAATTAAGTGATGAAGTGACTTTTACTTAATTCTCAATCTTGATGTAACATTGCTTTCCCATTTATTTTTTTATTTTTAAAAAAAGTATTTTTTATATTTGAGAGATGTGGGGTACAATTCAGGATTAGGTATTCAAGTGGTCATCATACAGGTAAAATTTGAGCCTCCCTTTGGTCCCCATTTCACCTGGTTTGAGATTGGGTATCCTCATTGATGTTATACCCACTCCCCCTCCTCCCAGCAGTGTCCTGCTACTGTCAATCCCTTTCTTATAGTATTATGGTAAATGTTCAGGGTCTGCTTATGAGTAACAACATGTGGTATTCAGTTCTTTGTTTCTGTGCTAGATCACCAAGAATTATAGACTCTGAATCCATCCAAGCTGCTGCAAAGTCCATATGTTTGTCTTTCTTTATGGCTGCATAATATTCCATCATGTATACATACCACATTTTTTATTCCAGTCCAGTGTTGATGGGCAGCATGATTGGTTCCATGTTTTTGCTATTATGAATAGTGCTGCAGATTTTCTATTTAAATGGAAGCCATTTCTTAATACGAATCCAATATGACTTGTAACCAAAAATAATGATTCCTCATCACTGTGTGATAGTCAAGAGTTTGCCCAGCTGTTGCCACGGTATTATAAATCTTCCCAAACACTCCAAACCTACATTCCATATTGGATAGTAAGTAACTTACATGACTATGCACTTTTGAGAAACAATGAGAGTGGTGTTATGCAGTCAAATAATTGATTAGAAGATAAACTCCATAAGGTTATTTCTGTGTTTTGAATAGCCCCATCAAAACTCATTTTAAATTTAATTGCCACAGAGAATGTTGAAATGTGTAATTGGGTCATGAGGGCTACCCTCATGACTGGATTAATTCCATTATTGCAGAGGGGATTAGTTATGGAGTGGGTTCATTATCACAGGAGTTCTACCCTCTTTTTCTTTCTCTCTAACCCTTCACCTCCCACCCTCCTGCTATGGGATGACCCTCATCAGGTACCAGAACCATACTCTTGGACTCCCCAACCTCCAGAACTATGAGGCAAATCAATTTTTCTTTACAAATTACCTAGTCTATGGTATTCTGTTATAGCAGCAGAAAATGAACTAAAAGAGAAAACTGGTACTGAGAAGTCAGGCTGTTGCTAAAACAATACCTGAAAATGTGGGAGTGGTCTTAGAACTGGGTAGTGGGTAGAGGCTAAAAAAAATTGGAGGACAGACTAGAAAAAGGTTAGGTTGCTATGAGCATTAAGGGTGATTCAGGTGAGGGCACACAAGACACACCTCAGAACTAGGAAGAGCCTGAATCTTCTTAGAAATTACTTCCATGGTCATGATTAGAATGTTGATAAATATTGGCAGTAAAGGCTAATCTGCTGAGGTTTCAAACAGAAATGAGGAATAAGATATTGGAAACAGGAGCAAAGGTTATTCTTGTTAGAAAGCAGGAAAGACTTTGGCAGAATTATGTTTATGTTCTAGGACTTTACAGAATGTAGAACTTAAGAATAATGAACTGTGGTATCTTGTAGAAGAAATATCTAAGCAGCAAAGCATCTGAACTGTTGCATGGCTACTACTAACTTCATGCAAGAATGACTTAAAGACAATATTTATAATTAAAGAGAAACAGAAAAGAAAGCCTCAGAATATTCACAGCCTGGCCACAAAAAGAGTAAAAAAGTCTATCTGGGAGAGAAAACCAAGGGTGTATTGTTAAGGAGATTAACATGAATACAAATAAGCCAAGTGCTATTCATCTAGACAATGGAAGAAAGACATTTCAGAGATCTTCAAGGCTACACCTCCCATCATAGACCCAGCCCTTGAGAAGGGCAGAATGGTTTCAGAAAATGTACCTAGGACACCCTCCGCAGACTCACTGCCCAGAGCCACCTCAGGACTAAGCTACCCACATTCTGGTGCAGCTCTCCTTGGCTGCCCAGCTATGGTACAATTGTCTCAACACCCTGCTCTGGAGGGTACAGACCTTGGTGGCATTCATGTGATGTTAAGCCTGTAGGCACAAATGCAAGAGCAGTGGGTCCTGGCTTCTTCCCTTTAGATTTCAAAGGTTGCAGCAGACAGTCTGAAAGCCCAGGCAGAAACCTGCTTCAGGAGCAGAACCATCAGAGAGGGCCCTCACTGGTGCAGCGCCATGGAAGTGGGATGACACCCACAATTATGAAACTGTAGGGACACCAACAGGAAACTCCAGCCTGGAAGAGCTAAAGTGTGGGCTGATCCTAGTAAAGTCTTAAGAAAAGACTACCAGAGGTCTTGAGGCCTCAACCTTCATCTCTGTGCTCAGGATATAAGACATGGAGTCAAAGGGGATTCTCCAACTTTAAGATTTAATGTTGCTTTTGCTGTTTGGTTTTGAATTGTTTGGGATCAGCTACTCCTTTCTTCTTTTCTGTTGCTGCTTTTTGGAGTGGAAATGTCTATCCTATGCATACCCCACCATTGTATTGTGGAAGTACATAGCTTATTTAGATTTCACAAGCTCACTGAGAGAGCTGGAGACAATTTGCCTTAAGATAAATTGTACTTTGAGTGTCATACATATCTGATGCAGATGAGACTCTGTACTTTAAACTTAGAATTGACACTGGAATGAGTTAAAACTATGGGGGCTGTTGGGATGGAATAGATGTACTTTTTATGTGAGAAGGACATGAATTTTGAGGGATCAGGGGTGAAGTACTGTGAGTTAAATGTCTCCACCAAAACTCATGTTGAAATTTAATCACCATTGTGACAGTATTGAGAAAGGCAGTACCTTTGAGAGGTTATTAGGTCATGAGGACTCTGGCTTCATGATTGGATTAATTATATTATCACAGGTGTGAGTTAGTTATTATGGGAGTCTGATCTCCTTTTCTCTCTCTTTCTTGCCCTTACACTTCCTGCCCTTCTGCTGTGGAATGATCCTCACCAGATACCAATTCCATGCTCTTGAACTTCGCAGCCTCCAGAGACATGAGCCAAATAAACTTCTTTTCTTTATAAAGTACCTAGTCTGTAGTATTCTGTGATAGCAGCAGAAAGCAGACTAAGACAGCTATGAAAACACTATATTGACTAATATACCCTTTCTGGCACTTCCTAAAAAGGGCAGTGCTAACTCAACTATCGTGATATAAAATGTTGAAATTATTAATTTACGATTTATAATATTTGTTATGATATAGCTGCTATTATTGGGAGGATAGGACAGGACTGTGTTTAAGAACCACAATTTGCCATTTACTAGCTATGGAAGATAAGCAAGTTTCCTAACTTTCTTTAGCCTAATTTATTTCTATAAAAGGGGACAATTATACTTGCCTTAATAGATAGTGATACCTTTAATTTGCTAAGATGAGAAGTAAGAAATTTGGCAAAGTACCTGGTACATATTAAGTGCTTAATAAATGATAGTGAGAAATATCCCCATTTTAGAAATATTCCCATTTTATAGATGAAGAAAACATAACTTAAAGAATTCATAATTCACATAGTTATTGATGCACTTGGACTTTTAAGCTCAGGCTTTGGTGATTGCAAAGTTTATGCACTTTCTTTTTTTTTTTTTTTTTGAGTTGGCGTCTCCAGACTGGAGTGCAGTGGCCATTTCTGGCCACTGCAGCCTCGACCTGCTGGGCTCCGGCGATCCTTCCGCCTCAGCCTTACAAGTAGCTGGAACTACAGGCACACGCTACCACACCCAGCTAGTTTTTTTTTATTTATTGTAGAGATGAGGTCTCACCAAGTTGCCCAGGTGGGTCTCAAACCCACGGGCTCAGGCAATCCATTCACCTCAGCCTCCTAAGGCACGGGATTGTTTGTGCACTTTCTACTTCACCATTTTTTTTTCTCTGATTCTCAGATTTTCTCTCTCTTCCCTCTCCTATTTTCCTAATTATTATAATTTTTAAACTCAAACTATTTTTCTTATTTTTTCCAATGCAAATAACCAAACTTTTGCCTATTTATGACTAATATAAAAAAAGATGCTTCTTGAGGGAGGAAGAAGTCCATTTTATTGAAAATACAGCTTTTAAAAAAAGTTTCTTGTGTTTTTCTGTTATATAATTTCTTAATTGTGATCTATCACAAATGGCATTTTTTAAGCCCTTCTGATGGTTGCGGAAAGTCTAGTTGATGCAAAAGTATGTTGTACACAGGAAATGGACAGCTATCTATTTTACCCACTCTAGCACCCAAATCCACATTAAAGCACCTAGGCTATGACACCTGTGACAGTGACCTTCACAGGAAAACATTTTTTAAAAAGAGTAGATATGTACTAAGTTTTATAGTCTCGTTTTCTCTACCCCTCAAGATTTTTCTGGCCACAATTTTTTAAATATAAATTTATGGCAAGAAGAAAAAGTAAATCTAATTCCAAATCTCACTCTCTAGGCTTTGTGTCTATGGGATATACAACTTAGACTGGCATTAGGAGTTTAAACTTTTACTATCTTCTTTATAAAATGCTATTTGTTAGGACAAGGAGTTGCACTGGGTCATGCATGGGCAAAATAAATTCATTAGACAGTGCTTTGTCTTTCAGGAACTTCATTTATACATTTTGGATAGTACATTTGTATAAATGACTCCCTGATCTTAATAAAAACTCCCAAATGATGTTTTAAGAAACAAGAATTTCTCTAATTAGGAACATTACAAACTGTCCCAAACAAAACTTTATCGCAATTTACTTTAAATAGGATACAATATTTTCAACTCTGCACTTTTAAGAGGAGTTAAGGAAACCACGAAGTCAAATAAAAAGTTAGTAACCACTGTTTCACAGCCCAGGAGAAAAATTAAACATAATTTTAAATAAAAGAACATGATATTAGAGTATTAACTCTATTCTTTATTTTTAACATTAAAGAATAATTATCTCAGCTTACTTTACATAGGGAATATATTAAAATGTTACAAATGGCTGTTTTAGGTAGTAGTACCAAGAACAAATTAATTTTTAACCTTAATTTTAGAAATGCTTTTCTGAATGGTTTACATTTTCAGTAATGAATATATACTGCTCTTTTAAACTTTAAAATAATGGATGCTGAAATAAATGGTGTATATGTCGCATAAAACAAATAATATTTCTGTACAATTGTTACCCTTTCCTTCAAAGTCAAAATAGGAATATTTTTTAATGTCATGTTCAATTTTAAATTTAAAAGCCATGAACTTGAGATAACTTAAGTCCAGAAAAAAATCATATAAAATTAAAGCTCAATCAAATAATATTTGTTTTCATATCAAACACAGAAAATCATTGTTTTGATTCAAAGCTTCCAATTTATTTTTACTAAATTGACTTGTCTATTAGATCAAAAGTCAGTCTAACATGTGTATATAGACATAGTTATTTTATTTTTAACTATTTCAACTTCTCAAGTAAGTGTAAATTAGAATGAGTTGGACAGAATAATAGCTTACTATGAGTTTTACTATTTTTATTTCAAATACTCTATTCTAAAATATTTGCAAAGAGCATGACATTTCTTTAAAAAGGTACCAATATTTCAAAGTAAAAATTTCTAAAATAAAATTAATACATTTCTTACTCGAGCAGTCATAAGAGGAAAAATGTTGACTTTGAGTGTTTTCTGTTTCATTTGGATTTACCTAGAAAGTTTTCTAGCTTCGAGGTTGTCTAAAGATTACTCACTTAACATCAAAGAAGGAGACCTACTGACCTGACATCAATTTTCCATTATAACAGTACAGCTTTGCTACCAAGAAAAACGCACAGCGAAGATGGCCTGTGACAAGTATCTATAATTCTCATTGCAACATTTTTTAAAGCAGAAACTAAAAATAAAACCTATGTTTATGGAGTATTTATTTAGCACCAAGAAACTGCTAAATGGTTTACATATGCTATCTCAAATGAATTCATACACCAACCTGTGAAAAAGCCTACCCAGTCCTCCCCCTTCCTTCTTTTTTCCCATAGGGATCAGATCTTCATAACAGTCTGAAGGTCTCCCCACTTTCTTTTTTCTTTTTGAGTTGGAGTCTCACTGTCACCCAGACTGGAGTGCGGTGGCCGTTCCGGCCTCCGCAGCCTCGACCAATGGGCTCCGGCGATCCTTCAGCCTCAGCCTTCCAAGTAGCTGGAACTACAGGCGCGCGCTACCACACCTGGCTGATTTTTTTATTTATTGTAGAGACGAGGTCTCGCCAAGTTGCCCAGGCGGGTCTCGAACCCGCGGACTCAGGCAATCCACTCACCTCAGCATCCCAAAGGCGCGGGATTACAGGCAGAGCCACCAAGCCGGCTGGTCTCCCCACTTTCACTAGCTCCCTACTCCAGTCTCTTGCCTAGCCCCCTTTGGAGCATGTTTCTCTGAGAACCTGAGTTAATACACATAGAAACATTTTTTTTCTGAAAGAACATAAATATTCTGAGGGTTCAAACATCCTTTTGAGAAATGCTTTCCAACATGTCAAAAATGTAGCGTGCTATACAATGAAATGACAAGCTTTTTGTGCATTTTCATGCTACTAAAGTCATATGTTAAGCAAAACAGAGAACTGTAAAATTGTGCCTCTAATAAGTCTCTTGATTAAAAAAAAAAGTTGTCAATGACTCCATAGGCTGGTAGGTAATAATTCTTAATATTATAATGATGACTAATATGATTTCTTTTGCTTATCTATTTGATTTTTCTACTATTTCCAACCTTTTTCTCCCACTTTCCTAAAAAGTTACAAGAAATGCCTTTAAAATGATGAGCCATTGGAGTCTATCATAATGAGTGATCTATCACAGAAACAAAAAACTGAGTACCACATGTTCTCACTCATCAGAGGACCTTGAATAATTATCATAATACTATAAGAAAGGGATTGGCCGTAGTGGGAAACTGCCAGGAGAGGGGCAGGCACACCTCATCAACAAGGGTACCTGCATAATGAACATTTGTATACCTAACCCTGAATTGTACCCCACATTTTTAAAATAAAATTTTTTTTAAAAAAAGAGGAAAAGGAGAAAAAATGATGAGCCAGATGCGGCGGCGCATGCCTATAGTCCCATCTAATTGGGAAATTGAAACAGGAGGATTATTTGAGTCCAGGAGTTCAAGACCAACCTGGACAACATAGGCTCTGTCTCTAAGGAAAAAAAAAATGAATAAGGTAAAAATTATAGTATAATACAATGAAAAACATACAGGTCTTAGAGGCAGAAAACTTTGAGTTTGAAACCATAAACGCCTACTACTAGTAAGGTCTGTGAGACCTGGGATAAGTGACTGTATTAACATTCCTTTTCCTCGGTTTTCATTTCTATAACACTATTTTCCTTGAGGTTATTGAGAGCTAAACAAGTGAGCTAAATTTTTTAGGTCATACAAATAATATTTGTTCTGTTTTTATATTCCTTTTTGGCCCTATATACCCAACACAAAGCTATGTATATTAAAAACAATTTTAATTTACAAACAATTTAGTTGTAGAGACAAGGTTTATCAAGAAGGCTTTTGGGGGAGTATATATCACATTATATTTTAGGCATAATATAAACATATCCAAAATTGCAGACCCCTAAGAACCAGGTTCTTCATTTGTGGTTAATAAATTTATTTTAGCCTCGGGGCAGCAAGTCTTACAAACTATATTTGAGAGCTATTTTTCTTGAAAACAGAATGAATATATTTATTTTTTATCTCTATCTGATGCTGTAAGAGAAAACATATTTAGAAAGATAAGATGATCCGGCCCCATATCTGCGACTCTGTATCTTTCCTTAGAAGTTTCTATAAGTGTTTCAGTTGAATTGATTAGCAAAGATATGTGTATACATATATCAGAAATTATACATAAATAGGAAGGGAGAGACAAAAGGTTCTACTAAATCATGATGGTGTTCTCTGAAGATAGGAGAAAATACTAGCTATAGGCAAGAAGTTGTTTCTTCAAAGGTCAAGAGCTTTTCTTGGCTTTGACATTTTTGTTGACTTAAAGTTCAGAAAAATTTATAAATACAGATCAGCAAATGTCTGAAATGCTCCATCAGAAAGATCAAAAATTCAAAATATTACAAACATTTTATGTGTGTCTCCATGTAGAGAAAAATAAGATACAATATTCTTCCTTCTTGCCCATAATTCTGGTGTCTGTAACCCTGCCCTCTGGAATAATCAACTCATTTGAGTGTGGTAGGTCGAGAAGGACAAAGAAAAGAGTGGGAGGGTAGGAAACAGAATTATTATTGCTGCTGATTTGTCATTTATTTTAGGAAAAAATTTCTCCCCTATGGTTTTTGTATCTAAGATGACTAGCCAGGTAAAAACTCAAGAGATTGGATAGGTTTCTCAGTAAGTGTTACAGCAGGCAGGTGAAACCCTGGAGAAAAACCCATGACCTGTGAAGGCATTTCACCCAGGGGACTGAGGGAAATGACCTGCTACAGGGTCCCTCTCTCTTCCTCCACCCTCGGGTAACCTGCCAACAGCAGTTGCCATGAATGAATGACTTCAGCCACTGAACCATCTAATATCTCCAGGTGAATGAACGATCTCCATCTTAACAAATTTTCTTTCAGCTATTTCTGTTTTTGTGTGTCTTTGCTTTTCATTAAGGTCAAAACAACATTAGTGGTTTTTAAGGTGTTAAATGGTTGGCCCCCCCATTTAACATGCAAAACACAGATAATGAGAAATAACAAGAAAACCCTCATGGTGTTAGAAACAATGTGTTTAAAAATTTCAATGTGAAAAGACAGTTAAATTTAGATTTAAATTCAGCTAAATGTAATGTGCCAAATTTCAAATGGAAATTTGGTTCTCTGCATTTTAACATTTGTAACAACTGTTTATTATACTCAAAGGCAGACACCACAATGTGCAGGATAGAACCAAAAACTTATTTATATAAACCGCTATAGAATACAACACAAACATTGCTCTCAGATGTATTATCAAAATCATCTAATACATCCCATTCATCTTTTAAATGAGGAAACTGAGAAAAATGAAGAGTCTATTCAGAAGCAAAATTTCATTGTGTGTGTGGTTTTTAAAAATCACTCAGTTGATATACAGGGGTATAAATATAAGAGTTAAAAATATTTATATGTTTCTGTTTTAGTTGGTAAATCACCACTGCCCCACTTTATCATGGTCTCTTGTTACCTTTCCTAGGAGCTCTTGGATTCTTCACTATAAAGCAGTTAAGGAGCTAACATCTTGCAAACAAGAAAACTTTGGGAGTCAGGTTCCTGCAGTGAAAGCCATGTCCTTTAGGACTGGTTCATACTTATGCAATCTGATTCATCGTTTTTGGTATCTACCCTGCATGCAGTCAAAGACAGAAATTTAAATTACCAGCTGTAGTAGAACTTGTCAGTTGGCCCAGCATCTCTTCTCACACTGCTTTTTCTATCCATAATTCAGGAATTCCCACTCTTTCTAGTCTGTCCCACACAGTTTCTGTGACTTGGTAAAAGTCACAGAACCCAATCTCGGCCCCATGGCAAACCTTTGATAGAGACTTCACCACAGAGTGAGCATGTGACCAGTCAATCAGGCTGTTTGGAATGCCAGGACAGCATTGCTCTCTCTTCCCGCTGTGTTCTGTGGAAACTTGAAACCACCTTACTTTAACAGGGGAACTAGTTTTAGAAAAAAGTTTATGTTGTTGGCTGTAAATAGAAAAGACAAAAGCAAAACAAAACAAAAACCTTAGCAACACAAACCAAAACAACAACAACAAAAAATTGGGTCCCTGCTGGCATGACTGAGTTTCTAGTTTACCAGTCTTGAAATTCTCCCTACACCTGGGCCTTCTAATTAACTGAACCCATAAATTAATTTTGTTGTTTAATCCTGTTTGAGCTACTTTTCTTTTACTTGAAACCAAGGGACCTAATTCATACCCTAGTTCCCCAACAGTTTTGCCAAGATTTTCCAATACAGTCCTTTAATTATATGATGAAGTAAAATTCCCCTAAATATGTTCTGAATGGCACAGGTTCCAAGAGTAGTTAATAGATGTGGAGTGGAAAAGCACAGTAAACAAAGTTAAATAAATAAATACGATCATTTAATAAAGATTTGTGGTATGCGCAAAACTTAATTTTCATTTTTTTTTCTCATCCAATCCTTTTAAAATGTCTCCAGCAGAGCATTCTTCCCCTACCCTTGCCTGAAAAACTTAGCAGCTCCATTGATTTTTCTGCTTACTCTGTGGGTAGAACTTTAAAACACAAAACACAGTGTCAATGGAGAAAAATAAAAAAACAACTTCTGTTATTTCCTTCCCTTCACCATTCACCTACTCAACAGCTGCTCAGAGAAAGGTGTAATGGGGGTAAGGTTGCTATATTTAGCCAATAGAAACACAGGATGCCTAGCTAACATTTGAATTTCAGATGAATAGCACATTTTTTTAGTATAAGTATGTCCCAAAGATGGCTTGGGGTACTCTTGTAATTAAAGGTATTCACTATTCATCCGAAATTCAAATTTAACTGTATAACTTGTATTTTATCTAACAACCCTAGGTGAGGGCAGGGAGAAGAAGTAAAGGGATTTGGAGTCTGTAGTTTGTTGAATGGCTTCATGTTCTTTGAGCATGGCAGAGAGTGAAGGTTACGCATATGAGTCAATTTTAGGGATTCCTGGAAGATTCCATCATAGGGGAACTCTCCAGCATCACCCAGGATGTCTACCCCTCTTTAGCCCCTCATCTACCAACAGAGAGGCTCTATACTAGTTATCACCCCCTGTGGCGCACTAGTGGCCCATGAGCAGAAATGAGGAATCTTTGTCCCCACGCAGCAGTGAGCACCAGCTTGACTGCCAAAGTACTAATGAACCAACTTTTGCATCTCATATTTCCCAAGAGGAAATCAACCTGTCTACAGTACCCCTTATAAACTGAAAACACACATTAATCTCTCCATGTAGTCCCACCAAAGCCTCTGCTTGCTGGGCTAGGTGTAGGAGGTAGTAATGTTCCTGAGTGAGAAAAAGGGTTGGAGTCTGATAACACAGCCACTTGTCCTTCCAAGGGAAATGCCATGAAACTCTTTTCATCCTCCGAAGGAATTCAAAAGCTAGGAATACATTCCCAGATTTTATGCTTGTACCATCTGCATATTGTGACTTAGCAACTTACTTGGGAATTTTGCATCTGTTTTATCTTGATGCCTTGTTGCAATTTCAATTTTAACATTCTGTTATATAGGTTTCTTTTCTGGGAAAATTCTCACAGCGTTTAATATAGCATGACTAAAGGAAACCTGGAGGAGGAACTGAGCTGCCTTCCTAGACTGGCTGTCTCACGGGTGACCTCTATACTCCTGACTATTTGCTGAAAATATCCTCCCTGTTTTAAAAAATGGCAAGAATTTTAGGGATCTGGATTGTTGTAGCATTCCTAGTGAAACCACATTCTTCAAACCGTACCTCAAAACATTTCTGCAAGAGCTAAAAAGCATTTCCCCTCTATTGTACTCTTCTCCCATGTCATTCTACAAAAGTCCTCCACAAAGGTCTTTGCTTCTAATCTAAGTAGTGCCACTTGTCAAGGCCAACGTCTCTGCACCAAAAGATTAAACTGGGGAAAACAAAACTGTGGGTTTCATGGGATCTGGCTTCCACAATAACCTCTAATTATGAAGCGTTAGGTAAGGGACTTCCCCATCTGGCTACAGACACCTCAGTTTCTCATGTGTAAAAACAAGAAGTTGGACTACATGGCTTCAAAGACTCCTTCCAACTTAAACATCCTGTGACTTAAATTCTAAATTTACAAGTTAGTAGGGCACGGATGCCTCAGTAACCTTATTCTTTGGATTGATTTTAAATACTTAAAGAACCCTCACTGAAGGGAGGGTGATTTTAAAGGAAGGTAGAGAGTGTTTGTGGTAGATTTCTAAGGAATGTATTACATTATTAAATGATCCTACTTGGAAATAGAGAATTAATACTTCCAACTGTAGAGGATCAAGCCATTCCCAGGCAGTGGATCCTACCGGAGAAGCAGAGAACTTGGTGTCTTTCCCTCTATCTGGCCCACTTCCCACATTCCATGCTCTATTAAGTTTGAGTCTGAAGCCTCTCACAAGTCAGGTGATCCATTAATGATATCAATCTCTGTCTCTTTCTCAGACCGCATAAAACTCTTGCTTTACACTGAAAATGCCTCTTTTATGAGAGAAGACCAAAAAAACCTGGAATTTGTTTATTAAAAAATGTTGCTTATTCTTCAGTCCCCTTCAAAGTACTCTGTTTGATGCAATACACCTATCTATACACTTTTTCCCACTGCTCAAAACAGTTTTTGAACTTGTCAATTTTGATGCCTTTTAGTACTCCTGCCATTTTCTGCTTCACCTCTTCCATATAGGCAAAACGCTTCCCTTTGAGGACTTTTTTTCATCTGAGGAAACAAAAGCAAATCGCTCAGGGTGAGATGGGTTGAATAGGAAAGGTGGGGCATGGGCGTCATTGCTATTTTTGGTCAAAAATTGCTGAACACTCAGTGCGGTGTGGGCAGGTGTGTTCATAAATAACCCATCATGAATTGGGCAAACATGTTGAATCTTCAAAAAAAAAAAACCTCACTGAAACCAAATACAGCCTCTCACAACAATGCTAGCTGGTACACTGAAACTGATGGGTTCCTAGAACATTTACCTAGCAGGGGAAGCCTGTACTATCTGGGACCTGCCCTCCAAAAAATAATTCTGTTTCTTTCAGGCCCCCCTTGTACATGGCAAAGTATTTTCTCACTTCACTGCTATACTTCAAAAATGCAACTAATAAACCATTTCTAGTTCCTGGACATTGTAAATGTGGTACTGAGTCTCTCTGTCAAATTTTCTGTTGGCCAAAGGAATTAGTTTCTGCTTCCTTCCTTTTTTACTCCCTTCAGGTCTTTCAAACTGGTATGAATATATACTATAAAACCTTTCTTAGTATCTGTTGCAATAAATCATTATCACCTGCTAATAGCTCATCCCCCCGTAATTAACCTTCTACGAGCATTACTAATAAATCATGCTTCTCTTTCTTATCTGTCCCTGGTAATCTTGTTACATGCCTGGCGTTAAGAAGTAGTCATAACTAATTAGCATTTATCCTTTAGGTAGGCCATGCTACTTACTATAAATAATCTGCAAAGTAGTTTGTCATCTTATGGGTTTATTGTTTACAATCTAAGCTGGAGTTCTATTTCCAAGTGAGACTGATGTTCAACTGGTATGGAAGGTATATCCAAAGAGGGAATATGTTATACCTTCTCTGTCTTATGCTTTAAGAGTAATCAAGTCAAATCCTGTAATATCAAAGTTGGAAAAGAATCTTCTTGATGCTTAAGATAGATAATTTTTTATTATGTTTTGAGTCAGGGTCTCATTCTGTCACCCAGGCTGGAGTGCAGTGGCACGTTCATGTCTCACCACATGGGTTCAAGTGATCCTTTCACTTCAGCGTCCAGAGTAGCTGGGGCACTATAGGCATGCGCCACCATGCCGAGCTAAGTTTTATTTTTTTTAATAATATTTTTTTATTTTTGTAAAGACAAGTTTTCACTATATTGCCCTGGCTAAAAACAGGTAAGTTTTTAAGACAATGTAAGACACTTAAAACAAAAAAACCTGACATACACAATATGTAACATAAATTAAGATTAGCTTCAAGGGGCCGTAGATATTACATGATGGTAAACTTTGTTCTTCATTAATTTGTTCAAATATTAACTATTACCAAGCCAAACACTTGCCAGACATTGTTTTAGGCATTGTTTACAAACTCATGCTAAACTTTAGAAGTTGTCTGAGGGCAATCAGCAGGTTACCACACATATTATCCATGGATTGATCGGAAATAGGTAGGATTTAAGTGGATGGATCACAGATCTGATCCAGTTTAACACTTAGTAAATTAATTTACTCAAATATATAAGTACAATACTACCTAATACAAATTCTTTAATCTGAGTAATTTTAAAGAATTTGTATACATAGACAAAAATAAACACTCAGACTGAAGTCCTACCTGTTCACATGATTAAAATTCTATTTCTTGGCTGGGCTCAGTGGCTCAGCCTGTAATCCCAGCATTTTGCAAGGCCAAGACAAGTGTATTGCTTGAGCTCGAGGGTTCGAGACTAGCCTGGGCAACTTGGCAAGACCTTGCCTCTACAATAAATCAAAAATTAGCTAGGTGTGGTATCACGTGCTTATAGCTCCGGCTACTTGGAAGGCTGACGTGAAAGGATCGTTGGAACCCAGCAGGTCGACACTGGGGTGGCCGTGTCACTGCTCTCTAGCCTGGGTGATAGAGTAAGATTCCAACTCAAAAAGAAAAGAAAAGAAAATCCTATTTATTTAATAGATAGATGCATTTGGTCAAATGTTTGACTTTTTCTGTTCTGTGTACTGGGGTAAACCAAGTTTCTCCCATATCAAAGTTTCCTTTTCCACCCTCTTTAATCACCATCTTGCTGCCCAAAGTTTCTATCTTCAGAGTTTCGCTGTGTCCAGACTTCTTCACTAAATTCTAGCAAACCAGAAAGAATGCTCATGAAATACGATTAGGGACTAAAAAAAATCCGTCAATAAACAAACAAACAAACACATAAATAAAAAAGCTATTGGTTTGCTTTATTTCTAGAGGCTGTACATACAGGAACCATAACAAAATTTCAGAAGAACTAAAATCCTTCCTCCCACTCCTGTCCCATGAAGTACCACCTTCTTTATTAGCAAGTGGTTATTTACAGCTTCGATTTTAAAAGTAGTTGAGATTTGGATCTCATTGAGAATTACTCTGACCCGTATTGTGTTTTTCTCCTATGATTTAAAAATAATTGCATTGTAAATCTCATGCCAAGAATTTAAAACAAAGGGAATTACTGTAGTTTAAAAAATTGTTAAGCAACAGAGGAAGAAACATGGCATGGTCTATGAAAACAGTCAGTGAAACAAAGCTTATCTCAGGTAAAAAAGGAAATCAGCAGTGCTAAATAAGCAAAAAGATCTATTTCAGATTGTACTAAGAGGTGGCTGCTAGCTAGGAGAGCAAACATACCTGCCTTCTTCTACTATTCAAAATACCTTGCGTTTTCATATAATTTTGCAGAATCTTACCTTAAAGGAGAAGATCACAGATTACTGTATCACTGCTTTTTTAGTTCAAACTAGAAATCATACTTTAGTTATCTTTTTTTTAAGTTAAATGAAATTCAGAAAGCCAGGTAAGAGGCAAGTAGAGAAAAAGAGAAGGAAGCCAGATGTGTGCCTGTATTTCCAGAAGAAGGGTGTCTGAAGGGGTTTTTTTTGAAACTTTGTTAGTTACAGCTAAGGTTGAGGTTAGTCTAAGCATCGCGTGCCGTTCTCAAAGAGTCCTAGGGACTGAGTCATTTGCTTTATCATTTCTCATGAAAACAAGAGGTGGCAGCCATGACCGGAGAGAAAAGGGTGACTAGGTGACTGATCTCGTTACTGAACTTGGGACAGCAATCACACGCAAGGTTCAGAACCTCCCCACTCCCAGAGAAACTCAGCAGCTTCACAGAGAAGACATTACTTCATCCAAGAAGACAGGTGACAACTGAAAACAGACATGAAGAAAAGAAAAATAACCGCCTTTTTCAGAAAAAATCTGTAGTTCAGAAAAACCACTGTTTACAACAACCGTAGTTAATAATCAGGATTTTTCTAGTTCTCACCCATACATCATGCTCACAACTATATACTGCAAGTTAAAACTGTTCTGTATTTTTAAAATTCCCCCACTTTCTAAATGCATCACTTCACTTTCAACTGTCCACAGAACACTTTATAGTTTACTTCCTCTAAAGTAAATTTAGGTGCAATTTTAATAGACTGGTGGGGGCAAATGTCTCATGTCCGCCCAAAGGGCTTGAGGAGTGAATGATAAGAATGAGACAGAAGAAGCAGACATTGATAAACACCCTACAAGAAATAATGGGAAAGTCAGTTTCCTTTTTTTCCTGGGACACTGGGGCATAACTTTTGATTGAGCTTAATTTCAGAGACAGACATTAATACCACTCCCTGTGGATTTTGCAAGGAAATGGCATCAATTTTAATTGGGCACTTACTAGGATGAGGGTGGGAAAAGACATACTTCTCTATACACTTTACAAGCATATCTATTTTAATCCTTAAAACAACGATGAGGGGTAGATAGTGTTATTCCAGTTTCGGGAAGAGACACAGTTCGTGGAAAAGGAGAGTCAACATGGTGGAATCCAGGCAGACTTATCCCATTGTCCATCCAGAGTCTGAATGTTTCCAAAGCACATCTGCCTTCTTTGTGACTAAAAACCAACATTTTTTATAACTTCAATTAATAAAGCATGTCTTCATATGTGATCTCAGTTTATCCTTATTCAAGCATGGGTAGATAGGATGTTCTGTTCTTCAACTTGTTACTGAGGTGAGAAAAATGACCTTCAGGGAGTTCTCAGAGCACTCATCCAGGAAGCAATAGAGCCATGACTTGCACCTTCAAATCAAATCCTTTGCTCTTTCAGTTTTACCTCTTGCTTCTCAACTCCACTCCCCACCTCTCTTTGTGTTTCATGGGAAGGCTATGAGGTTCCACAAACCCTCACACCACCTGCAGCCTGACCCGGAGCTATAGCCCGTCAGCTTTACAGCATCCTTCCCTTAGGAAGGTAAAGGCCCTCAGGAGAGGTAGCACTTGAATCTTCCGTCAGCCAGTTGTGCTTCAGTATGACAAAGAATCTGAGATGAGATTTTGTTATTTTTAATAAATTTATTTTTTAGAGCAAGTTTAGATTCACAGCATAACTGAACAGAAGGGACAGAGATTTTCCATATCTCTCCTGTTCTTACACATGCAGTCTCCCTACCAACATGCCCTACCAGAGTGGTACATTTGTTACAATTGATGACTCTACATTGACACATAAATCAAAGTTTGCAGTTTATGTTAGGGTTCACACACTAGGTGTTGTATCTTCTATGGGTTTAGACAAGCTTAAAATGCCATGCATCTACCATTATAGTACCATACAGAGTAACTCACTGCCCTAATAATCCTATGTTCCACCTATTCACCCCCTCACTCTCAATGACCATTGATCTTTGTATTTTGGTTTTTGCTTTTTTATAAAATAGAGACAAAGTCTCACTATGTTGCCCCGGCTAGTCCTGAACCCTTGCGTCAGTGGATCCTCTTGCCTCAGTTTACCAGAGAGTTGGAATACAGGCATGAGCCATCAGTGGAGCCTGACGACCACTGATATTTTTGCTGAAGATGAATTTTTTATGGTAGGTTAAAAAAAAGAAGAATAAGAAAATTAGAACAAAAAAAACGGACAAAAATACAGAATACGAGGACATTTAGTACCTAAGATATATGGGGTGATATGGGTGGGAGAAATGAAGAGAAACACCCTCAAGTCTATAATATGAGTTAGAGATACTCATTCACATCTTGCTGAGGACTCGGTTCAGTGGTTTTCAGACACATTAACAGTGATACCCTATGTTGAAGTCAAAGCTTACACTTATATACACAATATATCTAGTAAGAATCTAATTGACATGAGTTTATGTTAGAATGAAAACTTAGACTTTAACAAGAGTTCTAGTCCTGCATGTGCCTCAGCATCCTTCAGATGTTAGGAAAGAAAGAAAAAGACAACAAAGAAGAAGCTGGATCCCTCTCAACCCTTATGTCAAAATATGTTTCTGGTACAGTGATGTGCTGGAGCTGGCATATGCCAGCTGGTCAGAGCCAACTGTGCACATCTTTTCTTAACTAACTCTCTGTGCAGCGAAGTCACATTGGTAGCTTGAAATTTGACATGATAGGAGTATTTGCATTCCGGAAATTGGCAAACACTACAAGTCAGAGTTTGTTGCTGTTGTTTTGAAAGCCAATTTTCCAGTTACCACTGCTGGTAGGAAAAAAATATATAAGGTATAAACCAGAATGTAATATGGAAGCTTTCCCTTTAATAATTTTAGACATGGTAGAGAAAGTTTTTTGGGTTTTTTTTAAGTTTAGAAAATATAGTTTATTTAAAAACTAAATTAGAAAGAGAGAGAGAGAGAAAGAGGAGATTTACCTCCTCAAAGTAGGGGAGGGATAGAGAAAGTTTTTTATAAAATCCAAAATGTTTTTAAAAGATCTATTTTACTACAAAAACTAAAAATCTCTAATCCTAAATAAATTCCATAAACAATGCTACAATAAAAATTTCAAAATGGGCCAGGCATGGTGGCTCACACCTATAATCCCAGCACTTTGGGAGGTTGAGGAGAGAGAATTGCCTGAGCTCAGGAGTTCAAGACCAGCGTGGGCAACATGGTGAGACCTCATCTCTACAATAAATACAAAAAAAAAAAAAAATTAGCCGTGCAAAACTATAGTCCTAGCTACTTGAAAGGCTGAGGTGGAAGGGTTGCCTGAGCCTAGCAGGTTGAGTCTGAAGTGACCGTGATTGTGCCACTGCACACCAGCCTAGGTGACAGAATGAGACTCCAACTCAAAAAAAAAAAAAAAAGGAGAAAAATAGGTGCATGCATACAAGGGGCTAATTTTCTTTTTATGCTAAGCATTCTAACAAGAAAAAGATGAGCAATCCAATAGAAAGGTGAATAAGACATCGATTACAGAAATAGTTACAGAAATATAAATATAAATGGCCAATGAGTATATTTTAAAATGTTCAATTTCATATATAACTAAGAAATTCAAATGTAAAACAGGAATCTTTTTTCCAAACTTATAAAATGACAAAATTTTAATGCAAGATGCAATGTTTTTCTCCTTTTTTTTTTTTTTTGAGTTGGAGTCTCATTCTGTCACCCA